>WYDI02021000.1:0-20163 GCA_009867235.2 Psittacus erithacus | reverse complement strand
AAGGAAGAGCTTCTGCCTAAGAGCTCATCTCAGTCTCCCCTCTGGCAGGTTAAAGCCATTCCCCTTGGCCTGTCCCTGCCTGCCCTTGTCAAAAGGCCCTCTCCAGATGTCTTGTTGGTTCGTTTAGGTACTGGAAGGCTGATTAAAGTGCTTTAAAATTAGCCCCAGTTGTCACCTTGGACCTGTTTGAACCACATATGCATTTAATTCAACACAGCACACTGGACACAGAAGATATACAGTAAAACATAAAACCTCATGCATTAAGAAGGCCATAAAGTGAATTAACCTTGCTATAAAGGCTTGACACGCAGTTATTTGGAGCATATCTGGATCAATGGGTTCTCAAAGTCACAGCAACTTGAAGCTGAATTCCAGGAGTCATTTGTATGAGGGTTTGGTTCAGTGAATTTTAAGTAGGCAATGAAAATAAGACAAGTACAAAATATTAGCCAGTGAACAGAGATAGTAATCGATAACCTGCAAAAATACTGTAACAAAACCCAAGGCAGTAACAATGAGTGTCTGTCAGGAGGATTTTGGGTATGAAGAGAATTGTTCAGTCTGAAAATCAGACTGACTTCTCTATTTTCATTTTCCTCAGAATCTTTGCTTTTATCAAGAGCGGTTAATGGCTTATCAGCTTTCAATTTAAAACCAAAGGTCCTTGCTTGGAACTTCTGAAATTTTGGGGAGCTTCAGTTGGGTGTAATTTTACCTTTTTCCTTTATGTTATTACATGATGTAGGAAAAAAACCCCTTAAAATACTTCAAACACTTGTCTTAAGCACACACTTCGAGTGTTTGTGAAGTTTGTGCTTTGCTATAAGCCAGAATTAGGCTTGTAGGAGCAGTTTAAAGGTACAACATTCTGCACATCTTTCATATTTTTGGCCTATTCAGGTGATGTTTTTGTTGCTTAAAATCCACCCAAGCTGCTCATTTCTGCATGCTGCCAGCAGGCTGCGGGGCTGGCTGCTTAGCAAGCTGAGGAACATAATGACCAGCATTCAGTGACATCAGAAAGTCTCAATCTAATTTGTACTCTCAAAGCCTCCGTCACATCTGTTTGGGTGCACTGTGTTCTGGTATAGTGCCGCAGTGTTGGAAAGGTTTGAGGATGACCTTGGTAATGTGGAGAGCTTCCAATTTGTCATTCTGTGCCGCTTTAGATGTTGTATTTTGTTTTAAAAAGTCTCCTGGCCTCTCTGTAACTTAACAGAGCCACAAAATGGTCTTTTTCTCGCTCCATCTGTCTCTTGCTTTCTCTTGACCTATCATCTCTCTCCAAGACCCACTGAATTCAAAGGGCATTTTGATCCCCATTCGTGTTGATCAGCTGTAAATGAATGAAAAGTGCACGGATGAGATAAACCCAACCTCTTACCTCTCCTGAAACTTGGTTTCACCCTTGCAAGCAGTACATGCAATAGGTGCTATTTTTAATTCTCATTTCTACTCATGCTGACTATTTTCATAGGCATCTTAATGCACAGCTTTGGATTATGGACAGAAATAGCGGCCCACCTACTAACCCTGTCATCTTGCTTTGGATTTTCTGAAAGTTCTTTTGTTTCTGAACATCCAGAATACAATTTCTAGGAGCTGCTTGTGCGTATGAGGATGCCTTGAGATATCTATTAACACAGAACTAAGTATCACTGTTCAAATTGCCTTAATCATACATAAGTTATGTAGGAGATGGATGAAATGCTTTCATGGCAGCTATGGCAAGAACAACTTGCAGATGTCTTTAATTTCTCATTAATAAATGTTATTAGATAAGTAGGCTCAGGACTGTAATTAAACAATTGTAATTATTGTGATGATCTCAAGATTTTTGCATTCTAAAAAGAGAGTGCTAGCAAATATATTTGTCTGTTTTCTTTATATTGTCACAAAGATTCAATAAGTGAGTAATAAATGAAAGGCTTAGTTGTTCTAAGAGCTAAAGCAGTGCATGCATCTAATTAATCAGCATGAAGGTAGTCTGGTGAATTGGCAAGCACATACCCATCTGAGTCATACTTTAAATGTGCTCAGATGAGTGATTTTTGGATATGACTCCTGGAACCGTATCTGACTGGAGGTTGTTAGAATTAGACATGTCACTTTTGGCATTCCTGTTGTCTTCCATAATGGGAAAGTAGCAGGTTGGCAGATGTGACAGCCTAGCTGAAGGGAAAAAAATCAGTGTATTCTTCTAGATCTGTATTATCAGCAATGTGGACCGGTCAGTTTGTAATACAAATATATCAAAGGGAGGGGAAACATGCATTCCATCAAAATGGCTTTATCTTGTCAACATTGTTTAGCTAATAAGAAGTTATTAACCCTGCAATAAAACCCCCTTAAATTCTAGCTCATTGCCAATTAGAATATTCTCCTAACCCTGCCTCACAGCTTCACTTTGCATTTCATTATGGTTTTGAGCAACCCAGTCTAGTGGAAGGTGTCCCTGCCCATGGCAGGGGGTTGGAACTGGGTGAGCTTCAAGGTCCCTTCCAACCCAAACCATTCCATGAATCTATTTCTCTAGGTCAGGCTGAGGTTATATCCCAAGATAATCTCCCCATCTCAGCACCATCGTGGCTTTCTGAGATCGCTTTGCATGCCCTGTGCTTCCCAGCATGGCCCATCAAGGCTGTTCTATCACGCAGATTCATGTGGCTCTGCAGCAACATTTTGAGATCCTTGATGCCCTATTTGGACCAAAAAAACCCCCAAAACACAGAGGTAGTTTTAAAGAAAAACACTGAATTGTTATTTTTCAGTCCAGCTGTTATTTCACAAGCATTTACACACGTATGTTGCATGTAGGCAGAAAATTGCTGTTTCTCTAAGATGAGAGACATGTCATCATCTATGGATATGTTATTATTTAAAGAACACAAATATTGTTTGAAAGGAGCGTGTAGCAGCAGTGAATGGTGTTGGACTGGCTCCAGATTTATTGCATTCATCCTAAAATCTCTGGTGGCTATATTCCCCACCAGGCAATGCGGAGGAGTGAGCCACCCATCCCTGACCCCTCCAAGCATCCCCTGGAGGCTCCTTAGAAGTGTGGAGTATAAAACAGATTTATTTTTGAGGTGTGCATATTTCTCATTCGCTGGAAGCTACTTTAGGGCAGAGCTTTGTAATTGTTCCAAAAGCATGGAGATTGATGCTTGCTGGGGAAAAGCTGAGTTCTACCTTGAGGAAGAGGGAATGAAACCTAAAAAGAGGGGCTATTGGGTCAAGTGGGAGGGGGAGCTGTTGGGTAAAGAAGGAAGCTTTCAGCAGTGTATCTATTCTTGGTAGACATCACAGCTTAAGGAACGTGGTAATGAAAATGAATATCTGTATTGGGTAAAATATGTCTGTAATATATGTTCTCCATGTGTGTCTAGTGAGCCAGCTGCTCCAGCAGAAATTGTATCTGTAAATTCCATGTTCAGATGAAGCATTTACTCACACCTTTTCAAATCCGTTCTCCGTGATGACACATAGAGTTGGGTATTTGTTACTGCTACCTTCCAGCTGGATTGGTCAAGCCCAGTTAATTATATTGGACAACTATATTGTGAGATAGAATTCCTTGCTTGAGGTGTTCTCTTAAGCAATATTGCAGCAACACTTATCTACAGGATCAAATCATGGTCCTAAAATATTGACAATTTGTGTACCATGCTCTGCTTCTTCAGCTGTAATCTCCCTGCTATGTGATTTTTCTTTCATGTTGCTGCAGATACTGGTACAAGCTTGGAAATAATTCATTAGCTTACCAACATTGATTTGCTTCGGTGAGCTATGTGATATCTAAACTTCAAAAACGGGGCGCACCAGCCTCTGCTTTCGGTTTGAGGCAGTGTTAGAGGTGATGTGAACTACTTGGGGAAAGAAATGAGGTTTCCTTCAGTTGGCCAAAGCAGCCCATTCCTGTTTGCCTGGAGGAATGGCATGCAGCTGTGTTACTGAGGATAAAGTTAAGGATAAAATCAGTTACTGGAATGATTAATTTAATAGTGCGATCTTATGGCTGAAAAAAACCCAACCTTAAAGTTAAAAATTAAGCCAAAAAAATACTGTAAGTCTCTTTAACTTGATTTCTGCAGCAGGGATGATGGGAAAACCCAACAGTTATCCAAGCCGCTGCAAGAACATTTAGTACCCAACATTTCCACAGCTAGGCTGTGATCCTTACACTGGGTTTTTAGGCTTTCTTTGGACCGAGCCAGCAGTGGTGTGTTGTAAATAAGATGCAGCAGCTCAGCAAAGTGGAGGTACGGAATCCAGGGCCCAGGGGCTCTGCGTGCAGGGCTGGTGCCTGTGATGCCGCACAGGACTGAGCTCCAGGCACACAGTAGAGGTTGGAAATGCCTTTGGCCAGCTCTCAATATATTTCTTGCTGTTTAGATCATCTGCAGAAGCACCTAACTCCTTACCTCATGCATAAATGGAGTGTAAGATGCCTGGCTTGAGCACTAGGAATCATCCTGTTGCACATGGAAATGTAATTTCTGACTGGTAGGATGCCTGGGCTGGGGATACCCTTACTCACGGTTCATTTTAGCAGGCAGGTAATTTTTTAATGTGGAAAACTTGATTGCTTTGATTTTCCTTTCTTTCTTTTTCTTCCCTCCCTTGCTCTCAAAGAAACATTCTGCAAAACGAGTGATTTCTTTTTCTCTCTCTTTCAAAGTTGTTCTCATTGTGAAACTCTTCAATTCTGAGTTTGAAGCCTAAAATAGTATCACTGGGCTTCAGCAGAGCCCTGTGTTGTTCATAGTTCCCCAAAACAGCTGTCAGAGTCGGGTTTTGGTTTGTATCCTCAATTGTTTTGCTGCATTTTGAATGTAGTAAAAGGTATTTTCTCAGAGGAAAAAAACACAGAATTAATTTGTAGCAAGAAAGACAAATTCAATCTGAGCAAAAATGCTTTGGAAGCTAAAATATGGTTCCAGGGGAGAAACTAAGAATGCTCTGATTGAGACAGAAGGATGTTGTATGTGGCTGTGTGCTTACCAGCGGAAAGAAGGACATGGTTTTGCCTTAGGCCAAAAAGAGGAATGTTTCCACATTGAGACCAGACACTAATTCATCTAACTGGCATTTGCTGCTCAGTTTTGTCCTCTGCTTAGTTTGTCTATTTTGGCACTGTGATTTGAATTAAGAGTCTCCTGAAACAGAGTTTTAGCCGAATTAATGGCAAGTGTAGACATGGTTAAAATTGGGATTTTATGCTTTTTCTTCAGGAATTGGTGTCCAGCTTTTTTTCATGAAAAGGCAGGGAGAGCATCTGACACTGGTGCTGCTTCTGTCTGATGCATTAGGTGCACACCGGAGCCAGTGTGCCTGAGTGTGAATTGCCAAACTCTAGTATCTTTTTCAAATCTCTCTCATTTCCAAAGATGCCATCTGCAAAATGTCAACAGGCTTAATGTGTAATGACTGAAAAAGAGAAAATGAACTAATTACAAGTTGTTATTGGAAATCTATTGTCTACAAATTGCAAAGAAAACTTGCTAGAATTCAGTGTCCTGGTGGGTTTAAAATGCTTTTCAGGGTGCATTGATTTAGTAAGCTTGTGTTTTAAATGTGAGAATTTACAATATGGAATAGTGCTTCGGAGGTGACGTAGTACAGACCCTAACAAATGTCTCCATGTCTCCTTGCAGGGGTAGGATATTTAAATATTTAAAAGTACTTATGAGTGACTCACTGGTGCATAAACCCAGGCAAATACCATTCTCCAGAAATTATGTGATCCCTACCAGCAATGTTCACTGAAGCAATTTCACATACACAAATAATAGTAGTTTTGGTTGCTTGCAGATACAAAGTTACGCCAGTAAAGAGCAAATACAAGTATTGGTGAGATCATAAATTGGCTGACAGCCCTACGTACACAGAATCGTAGAACAGGTTGGGTTGGAGGGGACCTTAAGGATCATCCAGTTCCAAACCGCTTCACACCTTCAGATCACATAGGCAGGGATCTAAAAAGCGTGATTTGCATTTTCAATGAGCTGGGGATGAAGCACTGCAGGCTTTCCTATGGCTTTGTTCCACCAGTGCAAAACCAGAGGCCGGTTCTGAAAGTCAGACCCAAACTTCGTGTTGCCATTTCCTTTTATTTTTCAGTCAAAGAGTGCCTTTCTGAGGGGTTTGTGAAGCAAATGCAGG
Organism: Psittacus erithacus; assembly: GCA_009867235.2. NCBI lineage: Eukaryota > Metazoa > Chordata > Aves > Psittaciformes > Psittacidae > Psittacus > Psittacus erithacus. Next base: position 13,995 of record WYDI02021000.1, on the reverse strand, counting down.
GCACTCAGCACGTCACTCCTTCCTTCCACTCCATCCCTCTCTGGTGTCCGTAGTGTCAGCTGGGATTCCTGTGTTCCTTCCAGATCTCGATGGACATGTTGAACAGCTTTGGGCTTTGGATGACTAACCCCGTTTGAGTGGTCCCCTCTGAGAAGTGCTTTGATATCTGTCCATCAGCCAGTTCTTAGTTCATTTAGCATGTACTTTATTGATATTGTATAACACTATAAAGCTGCAGTCTAATTTTGTAATCAAAATGCCAGAGCAGCCATCAGAAAATTACCAAGTACAGTACATATCCCCAGTGCAATGATACGGTTTACGTAGAGCCACAGCTGAGATGTTTTTATTTCATGTTCTTCACAGAAGAAAATCTCCTTGACAAATCCAGGATGCCCAGATAGAAATGGAGAAATATAGTGGTAGGAAATTGCATAAGCTGAATTCAAGGGTTGGTTCTGCTTTAATACTTCCAAAAAGAATAAACCCCAGTGCTAACCTATCGAGAAAACTAAAAAGCTTCAGAGATGCTTCAGTGACATCAGGGTTTGAAGAGAAACTCAGCTGTTGCCAATGTCAGTCTTCAGCATCATCATAAAAAGCTCATTCTCAAGTTAGCTGATGATCGAAAGTTCAGGGAGAAAATCAAAAGCCGTCAATAGAAATAAATAACTGGGAGCTCAGGTCTGCCATGAAGCACCGCTTCTGCTGTCACATTTCCTCTCTGCAGTATGTAAAACACAGCTGCAGAATTATTCTTTCACTTTCTGCAAACCAGTAAGGACAGGTCCCACGGAACTTCGATCCTAGAACTTCCACCCCAGTCCCGGCGCTGATCCCGCAGTAGTATTATTAGAAACTTGCTGCTTAGAGAAGTAATTTGTGACCATGATTTAACAAAAAGAGAAAAAGAAATATGCTGAGTGTGTGCATTCTGTTCATCATGGGAACCTGAATAGTGTGTTAAAAGAGGTCATGGGTACCTTCCTCGTCATTGAAACACTTGGAGCAGCATGCTGCTCTGCAACCAGTTGAAACCTGGCATCAGTTTGCGGCACTGTGCATCCCAGCCCCAAAAACTGCTGGAAAGGGGACAAAAAGGGAGTGGGAATGACAGTAATTTCACAGCAAGGTACCAAAACAGGAGCAGGGTGAAAAGTGACCTGAGAGAGCTGAGCTTGTTCAGCCTGGGGAAGAAAAGGAAGAAGAGAGCTCCAGTGCCTAAAGGGGCTATGAGAAAGCTGGAGAGAGGCTTTGGACAAGGGCCTGTAGGGACAGGACAGGATGGAATTGAGATGAGGAGATTGAGATGAAATCTCATCGGCAGTGAAGTTAAAAATGAGCCATCCAACAGATCCTGATTGGCAGGACGGGAATTTCATTTTGTTGTTATTCTTAGGAATGCTAATGTGGTTTTCCTTATTATGCTGGTCCTGCAGTGAAAGGCTGTGATTGCTCATTGAGGACACCTCAGCTGGGGTGAGAGGCATGGCCCTTCCTGTCCTGCTTCCTGCAGCAGAGCAATGCAGATTCATGAACAGACCAAACCAGATGGAACCAAAGCTTCCTTTACAGCCCTAAAAAAACCCCAAAGAGCATAGCAGTCCTGACATCTAAAGCTGATCTGCGAGCAACACTAGATAGGGTTTATATTCCTGTAGGACCTGAAGGCAAAATTGTTTCAGAAGTGTTTATAAGATCTGGTTGCATTTGGTCATTACTGATAGCAGGAGGCTGTTATCTTCAGTCTTTTCTCTTCAGGGGCCTGCAGTAGCAACTAAGAGCTGTGTGCCAGATTCTTCTGCAGTAAACAGCATAGAAGTCTGCACTGTCTTTAATTCATTTAACACTGTGGTAGCCCCTGAAATCATCTCCAGCCCCTGAAACAAGCCCATAGGGTAATTTTCAGGCTTAAGAATGTGTTAAAACGGATGCGTGTTCTGGCTAGTTTAGGGAGCACATCAAGACTTATTTTAACAGTAATTATTATTGGGGTTTTTCACCATTAGTATGTATTCAGTGTAATATAAACCATGAAAAATACATGACTCTCCTAAGTAGACCGGTTTGGAGTCTACTGTGAGGTGTAATGCATCTTCTGACAGAGCTAATAGCACTGGCTGGCTTTTAATACAATTTGCTAACCCATCATCTGCTAAAATACAAGATGTATATGAGTCAAAATTTGCTACAGAATTGCTATTATCCTCCCTATTTTGTTTTAAGATGCATTTTTATGAACCCATTCACTCCAAGTCAGGCAAGATACATTTGCGGAAAGACTCCAATATGTTAATGGGTATTTATTGAATACTTGAATGTAATGTGATGAACAGGCACAGTGGATTGTAATTAATACATGGACATCCAATGACTATTGCTGAATGGAAGATGAAAGCAGTTTGTAATGGACATAGCGTGCATTCATCTTGCAGTGTTATGTGGACACCCACCAAGTCAAATAGCTTTCAGATGGAATGAAAATGCATTTCTTTGCCAGACAGGAGTTTTGTGGTAGTGGAGAAGCACACTGACACAGCAGAGATACAGACCTGTGTATGCTGGAGGGGCTGTAATGCATGGGCTCCTCCAAAGAGCAGCACATCCCTCTGATGTTATCATCAGGCTCCTGTGAAGGAGAAGGGATGTTTAGGATATAAAAGAACAAATTCGGTGGCTGCCATCCAAGCAAGCACCGTTGCTGTCCCCTCCTGCTCTCTTCTTCTGCATTTCCCTTACCCTGCACCCTCGCTGACTCGAATTTGATGGAAGCCAGCGCATTGATGGTAGAGATTTGGCTCAGAAAATAGTTTTCCTCCTTTCTTAAATAGAGTGAGAGTAACCCACTTACTCCTTTGATGCAGTAGCACACGTGGTCTCTTGAACGTAATGCGTTAAACGAATTATAAGAACTGCAAATAATACGGGCGGCATTCTGGTGTGTAAACAGGGCTTCAGCAAATACATAAACCGATGGCAAAAAGCTGCTTTTCAGATTCCACTTTTCAAGCCCCGCAGTGAGGCACGAAGGCAATTATGTCAAAAGTGTGTTGAGCAGATAGACATAATGAACTCTTGGATCCCTTTTCTGTAAGAGCTCTTTAACAGAGGACGTTGGGGAATAAAAGATTTTTGCCTGCAGTAGGCATCATGTGTCCAAGAGCTTTAAAAACAGCAGCAATGAAGGAATGGCAGGTTAGCTTCATTCTTCTGGCTCCTGGGAGAAGGGCAGCAGCTCGGAGCTATCATTGATCAGCTTTCCTTTTGTTAAACATTAGGCAAGGGAGGACTTGGCAGGTGCAATTTCCTTTAAGGGGAAAGCGAGAAGGAAGGGAAGGGAAAAGAAAAGCCAGGGGTCTTGGTATCGCGTTGTGCTGACCCATCACCTTAATCTTCCTGTGTGGTAACACTCCAAGTTGCAGATCTTCCATCAGGCTTTGCAAGCGCTCTTCTGCCCACAAACAGAAAGTGCTCCAACAAGCGTTAATTGATCCGCTAATTTCCTATAATAAAAGAAACTTTGAAGAAAACAACAGGGCCAGTGGCAAAGCAATTTCATTACGTGCCTGTTGTCAGCGTGCTGGGTAATTTACTCTGAGGATTAGATACAAGTTGCTCATAGGAGAGGTTGAAATATCTGATGAAGCTGTTATAATACTTATGGGGGTGTTTGCTTTCCCATAGTTATTACTGCTGCTGCTGTTGTTATTAGTTTTTGTGGACAATGCCCCACAGGAGCTGGATTGAGAGGCCCTGCTAAGTTCAAATTCCCACTCCCAGCGTTATTGGATGAAAACCACTTTAAGTTACTTGAAATAACAGATTTGTTCTGATGCAGTGGAGATGACTGCGGCTGGGCTCTGCAAGTGGCCACGTGTTAGAGGTGTTGTAATAACTGTATTGAGATAGCCCAAGTGGTTTCTCTTAGAGTTATCTTGTGAAGAATTACTCTATAGTCAGTCAGACTAATTTTGCTATGCTGGAGTGTTATTTATTTAGTTGTCTGAATGGTTTTGCCGTCAGGAGCCTGGATGAGACCCAGATTATGTGGGGCTGCCCCCAGCTCATGTGCCCTGTGCTCCATCTCCAGCACACCCAGCAGGGGCTGACTTTGCAGTGTGTTTTTTCTTGTGAATCTGCTGTCTGTTTTCTCAGGTCTGTACATGAGATGCAAATTCTATGTACTCTGATGGTCTTTGCCTATTGCAGATTTAAGCTGACCTCTGGCTATCCAGTTCCCCTTGCACGTGCCTGTAACTTTAATCATTTTTAAGAGGCTCATTTACTTTAAGTGGAATTCCTCATGTGTCACAACACACCTGTCTATAAATATTTGCAATCTCAGGTGCTAAGAAACCTCCTTCCCATGCACTTCTGCTCATAAAATCACCAGGGCATCTCTCATCGGGGCAGCCTGCCTTATAGATAGGTAAATAAAGCAAGCGGTAACAACCCTGGAGGGAAAACAGCATGAGGAGTAACAGAAACTGCTGGTTGGGGGAATTTTATCCCTCCCTGCCTTCAGCAGGCTAATAAAGTAGAATAAGAAGGAGCTGGCATGCTGTTGTATCGCATATGCAGCTCTGCTGCTGGTTTGCAGCTCAACGGCAGCCACAGCCTCCCTCACCACTTCATTTGGCTGGTTTTCTGTTCTCAGTTAGCTCAGGTTTATTTCAGACCTGCCTCTTTTTACTCTGGTGGAAATCAAGGGTAAGGTTTCCAAATGAAGGCACAAGAGGATCATGAAGAATTCCCTTTTTGGCAAATTAAGGGATTTCTAAGCCTCCTCCTTGCATAACTCTTGACAAATTTGTCTGTCAGTGTCTAAGGGATGTTTCAAAGACTTTTTCTGATGCTTAGAAATGCTTCTGTGTCAATAGCAGATGGCTCTCAGCTGTCAAGGGCTGCAGCATCTCTTCAATTCAGACGCTGAAAATGTGGAAGATTCAAGGGTAATTTATGTCTCAGATCTCACAGATCTCTTTCTAAGCAGAGTAAGAAAGTATTTCTCCACCATTTAAACCCTTATTAACTATTTCTGTTGCAGGGTTTCTCATGTCCTTCTCCTCCTCCAGCTATGGGCATTCTCCAGTGTCCCTGTCCTCTCCAGAGCACAAACACACGCATTGGTACTAGACATGAAAAGCTGCAACTTTATTCATTCCTGTGCTACAAATTTCTTAGGCATGTCCGCATCAACATCATTCCTTATGCTTTAAAGCAGATGGAGATGTGGAAATAACAGTGAACTATGTGTGTCAAGCTCTTCTGGTTTCTACAAGGGGATGCTGATGGGAGGTGTCTGTACTCTGGTGGATGAACAACATCTCCCTGCCATGATAATGCTTCAGTAAATGCAGTAAATCAAAAGCTACACCCAACTTTCACATGATGGGATCTTACTGTAAGTGTCCATCCCTCTGGTAATGTGTCCACTGCTGGCTGGACACGGGTGTTAGAAATGCCTCTGCCAAAGAAAGGGGTCTTTCTTATCAGGGTGTTAACTTGCATGAGCTGTAGCTGTGGAGTGATGTTTCTTGGCAGAGTCTGTGTCCTCTGCAAGGCGAAGGAGAGAGTCATCCATACATTACAAAAAGCACTCATGATTTTGTATGCTTGAACAGTGTTGCAGTGTCAATACCGCAATCTCATCAGATCACAGGGGTTTAGTTAAATCAAAATGATAGGAAATTTCCTTGGATTTTACCCATCATCTAAAGAAATTGGTTAGTGTTTGAGTTTGTAGAGCAAACACCTCAAAATGAGTTTGAGGAACTGTGGAAACAGCAAGACCTACATGGGTAACTTTCTTGCAGTTCCTTTCTATTATTAAGCTGTGATTTCTAAAATTGCCTGCAAATTATGCCTGGGACTCTTTTATTACAGAACACAGGAAATGCGTTGGTCTTATCTTTTTGTGACCACTTTTTCAGATGTCTCTTCTACTACATGCAGCAAAGGGACTGATGACCTCTCTGGCATAGCTACTTAGGTAAGGTTTGTGTTTCAAGTGAGTTTAACGCTCTCCTAAAATTGCAAGTAATCAATGTCTCCAGTAAGTGGGATCCAGGCATCCCCCGTGCTTCCTTGTGTCGCAGGACAGCAGAGCAGGCATGCGCCTTTTTATACCCTTCATGTCTTTCACCCCTTTTCAGGGTCAGAGCAATGCAAACAATGGGTCTTCTTCCATCCCATTACCTGGCTAGAAACAGCAAATTGGAGCATATGAAAAGAGTTTTCCTGAGCAAGCTCTCCTGCAGAGGGCAGGAAAGGGAAGAGCACCCATCTCAAACTTGCTGGGCTGTCTGGAAAGGTTCAGGCTGGGATTTGATGCCCGTTCCAATATTCCAATGATGGCGATCAATATTCCAGTATTGATCATTTTCATGCATTTGGCAGGGATCTATTTGCTTCATCTCCCCTTTCCACTGCCCCAAAAATTGCTTGGCCTATCTACTAGTTTCAGTCGCATTTTATAAAGTTTTAAATATGCCAAATCTTACTACAAAAGAACTGGAAATGAAGCAAAACTTATCTTTTTCTCCCAACGATTGAAACGCTGGAGAATAAGCTCACTGCTTGGAGAGACACAGGAGCACACTGAAGAGAAGGTCCTGCTAACCTCCCGCAGGCAGAGAGCATCCTTAGGAGTTCAGGTCATCTTAGATACCACAATCAAGACACCTTGGGCTGGTGCTGGATAAAACAAAGCTGCTTCAGTTTCAGTGCTGGTGGAGATGCTCCTTCATAAGCATAAGCTATTGGTGTTTGTTGTTCAGTATGTTTCCTTCTTACTGTATTAGTTTGTAATAACGTTTACAGCAAGATGGCTTTGCTGTGACCCATGTTTTATGTTCCCTGGTAGGACATACTAGTTAATCATGGGGTACTGACTGCCCATCTGTTCTTATTTCATGAAAGCTTTTCAAACATTAAGGTTTAAGCAATTCACTCTGCCCAGTCTGAACAGTTCTCACCACAACTGTGTTTCAGACCATTCATCTTTGCTTTGCTCATCCTTGAGCATTTGGATGTAAAGACACTAAACCAGCGTATGGCAAGGCAGGAAGCAGCGTGATTGATCTGCCTTTAAGCTGTCTGTTCACTTAGAGCAGCTGATAGCCCTAACAGCTTCCTTGCTGGCTGAAACCAGATAGTACTCCATTTCATTCTTTTGCTCTCCTTACTTCCAGACATTGTAATATGAAATAATGAATCCTGATGCAGCTCACGTGGCAGTTTGCAGCTCTTGTTGGTATTGCTCTGTTGCTCCAAGCAGAAGTAACTTGCATGGTTGCTTAACAAATTGACTGCTTAGAATAGTTTAGAGCACTCATTTTTCTTTTAGACTATTCTTTTCTTGGAGGGATGAAAAGCTTTCAGCAGGCTGCTTTTTATTACATCTATGGGTAAGCAGGAATATGTTGAGAGAGGACATAGAGTTTATCTTTACTTCATCTGCATAAAAATACAATTCAAACTATTTTCTTTTTCCAATGCTGTTTTCCATATTTTCTTCTCCTCAAAGGTAGGAGTAGAAATATCAAAAGAGAGTTATGTTAAATGCGTGCCTGTCATAACATGACAAGATCTTTCACATCGTAGGATCCTGGGGGTGAGAACTGTGCCCTGATATGTCCATATGGAAGACAGAATCCTTGGACTTGGGGAAAAAGAGTTGTTTTAAGATAAACCATACATGGCTATCACAGATGCTGTCCTGTGTTCATAGAAGTCAACGGGAAGCTTGAGTCATCTGTATTTGTTCGCCGCTTGTGCTGTGTAACAACGCAGTCACAGTTTTACATCATCTCATGCAGAAAAGGAAGAAAAGACTCGAAGTTGGAAATGTGGTTCCCTGAAGCTTTCAGGTAGATTTAGTCTGGCTGCCAAAGCTAGTTGAAATGATTATAACACAGCTCTCATTTCTTTCCTTCATCATTATTTTTGGTGGGGTATTGTGGCAGCTTGAAGTCAGACTCTTTCCCCCAAACCCGGTCATTTTGAGTGGTCTCAGATAAAAACACCTCTCTGTGCTTTCCTGGTTTTAGGCATCTGTTTCACACACGCTTACTTTTTCTAAAAGTTGGGTCTTTGCTCATGTTCTGGTAAAGAATCCCACGGTAGGTGTGTGAAGTGCCTGAAGCACTGGTCAACAGTGAAACAAAGGAATGTTTTCCCTATTCCTTCTTAATTATGTTACTGCTGGGGCTTCCAGCAATGGTAGCCTTTAGGAATTAGTATTTCCTCTGTCTTTTGTTTCCCTATGCCCATTACACCTGCAAAAACCATAGCAGCTTTCCCATCTAGTTTTTGTGGCACTAAATCATTACATAAAGTAGATATACTGGACCAGGTTGCCCAAGGAAGTTGTGAATGCTCCATCCCTGGCAGTGTTCAAGGCCAGGTTGGACAGAGCCTTGGGTGCCATGGTTTAGTGTGAGGTGTCCCTGCCCATGGCAGGGGGTTGGAACTGGATGATCTTGAGGCCCTTTCCAACCCTGAGTATACTTAGTGGTTGTGCTTGGACACTGTGCTAATGGGATGGTGAAAACCTGCAGGGTGTGCTGCAGGTGCTACATGTCCTGAGGCAGAGGTGGGATTTCTGTTGCTGGATCTCCATCACCCATCCTAGATGAACTACTCCGCTCTGATGGCAGATAGCAAGTGGCCTGTGGGCCTGTGCAGCTTTGTTTGCAGGTTGTTAATGTTTTTAATGAATTGTTGCTTCAGTCAGAGGACTGCATCACTTTGGGATGCTGTGTCTGCCTAGAAACCAGGGAGAATAAACACATGCAACTGGTTTGAGCAGGCATGCAGTGAAAATATAATAAGGCAATCATGCCATTGTTGCCATCTTATATTTACTTACTTAGGGTCTATCATCTCTTTTGAAAGCCTCAGTTCTTTATTGCTTCATTAAATGCTACCATCTCCTCCCAGCTCCCTCCCATCTCTATTTAGATAGATTGGACAGATCTTGTTAGCTTTCTGCTGGTGATGATGGGGACCAAAAAGTCATTTAAACATCCTTGGCAGGCCATACATCTTAATGCCATCCAGTCATAATTCAACAGAAAAAGAAGTCTTGTGACTGCAGGCTAAATGAAATGAAATTAGGACTCTGTGGGCCCGAATCCCCTTGTCTGGCTTGATGTAAATGAGGTGGGCATTTGAGCTGTGTAATCAAGATGGAGAAATGATGCTCAGGGTTCTTCATTGGTGAGCAGTGGTCTGAATGCCCTTAGGTGGGCAAAAATTGTATTGCAGAGGTCCCTTGTGAGCCAGTGCTGGTAACTGGTGTGCAAACCCTCTGGAAGGTGCCAGCCATACCTGGGAAACTGCCTTTCCAGCAGTAAAGGAACAAAATGGAGAGCAAACAGGGATGACAGGCAAGGGTGTTTCCGTACTAGAAGAAATCAAATGTGTTGTTCATCACTGCTGTTGCAGGAGGAGAAGCTGAGGTATAAGCAGGGCAGAGACATTTTTATTACTGTGCCATCAAACCCTGCCCAGAGAGATTTAAAGCGTTATTGCTGGGGGTAGCAGTCAGCGTAGTCAAAGCAGCATCCAACCTCACTGAAGAAATTATCCCAGCTTCTTGCTACAATCAGATTTATTTTTCCAGCATTAAATAAAAGGGGAGGCAATGTATCTAGGGCAGGAGACATCCCCCTCTGTGCTGCTACCTGCTGTCACTGCGCCTTCGTCTCAGCTGTAAACTTCCCAGAGCACTTACATTACTGTCTGGGGCAGCCACTTCTTCTGGGTTGCATTTATTTATATGAGCCGCACAAATCCTGGGGTTTTATTACCCACCTCGTGGCTCGTGCATGGTTCAGGCTGAATTCAAGGCCAGGTTGGACGGGGCTTGGAGCATCCTGCTCTAGTGGAAGGCATCCCTGCCTGTGGCAGGGGTTGGAACTGGAGGAGCTTTAAGGTCCCTTCTACCACAAACCAGTCTAGGATTCTGTAGTGATTCTAATGCCATGTGCAGTGCCCAGTGGGGAACCAAACTTCCCAAGAGCCCTGGGAGCCTCTTAACCGGGTATATTAAATTAGAACAACCTTATGCACATCAGAATTTTTGCTTGGAGCCCCAGTGTTGTGTGTTAGATGTATTAGAGACAGCCCAGCAGTAGAATGGGTGTCAGGAGCTCAGCTGTTCCAGGTAGGCTCTGTCCCTGCAGTGAGGCTGACATCATCCATGTGGCTTCACTGACTTCACCAAAGAGCATCACTGGCCACTGATAGCAGTGGTACTGGTTTGAGGTGTTTAAATGCAAAGGGGCATGTAACATCAGTGGAGCTGGTAAACGCTGTTGGAGTTAGTAGAGCTACGGTGAACCAATTCCCAGTATTGTGGCTCCTTGGTCCTTTAAACTCTCTTACTCTCACCCTCTGTTCTCAGGCTCGGTGGCTTCAGCAATGATTGGTTGCTGTTTAAAGATTTGATTCACTTTAGGGATCTGTGTGACACAAAATCCCGGCTCCTTCAGGCATCAGCTCTGCTGTCAGATTCCGCAGGTTCTTCTACAACTGTTTGTGTGGCTGTAAGAAACAACAAAACCAACATCAAAACCCTACGCAAGCAGAACCCTGAAATGAAAATGACAGTGTAAGAGAATAAAGATGTTAGAGAAGGGTTTTCAGCTCTGTTGTCATTCTGGAAACTTCATTATCCAGTTATGGGCTTTGATATTGCTATTGATTTCGCATAGAAGATACCCAGGTACTACAGTGATGAGAATCATATAAAACCCTGAGATAGATCAGTGCAAAAATATAAGGTGGTGATTACAGCTTACATTTTCTGTGAAAACTTCCACTAATAGATAGAAATCTGGAATGAAATTGCTCCTTAAATGAATTACTTTTCAGGATTTTTCTGATTAATATAAATCTCCTATTATATCACACTTCAATTAAATTGGGGTATTATTTTATGTGAGACTGTCATTAACTAAGCTGGAACTTGGCCAAGTAGCCATAATTTATACCTGAACTGTGAAGAGATATATGAGTATTTTAATATTTATAGTTGATTGAGAGCTACCCGAGTTTTCCATTCATCCAGAAGACAGTATTTTGCCTTTCATTCGCTGCTAATACAGTACAACTGATTTAGGACATCTTTGTGACTCCTACCTTTGAAGTTTTCCTGCTTTCATGTATTTCTGTGGCTGTGAAGCATCAGCCTACGTCTTTGTTTAGGGGGGTAACATTTCAGCCAAGTGAATCTTTTGGGGTGATAAATAGGTAACAGCAACATTTTGCACATGCGAGATGACGCTGTGCACCTACGCGTGCACCCGAGCCACGCAGGCAACCAAGCCCGCTGAGAGCGGGCTTGTAGTCAGAAAGATATAAAAGATGCCTGGAATCGATACTCTTTGAATTAGGTTTCTATTTTATAGGATTAAAAACGTTTCCTGCATGACCCAGAGGAAAAACGTAGGCTGGAGGCAAAGTAGAAATCATTATTGTACATAATAACTTCCGTGTGTCCAGTAATATATTTGAGTAAAAGGGTGACGTGCCAGTTTTCAAGCATTCCATACTATGAGTTTCAGAGTGATGTTTTGGTGTCGGATGGTTTATGGTGTCTAAGTTTTAAATTGGTGCAAAAGCAGCCTTTGCAGGTGAACTATTGAAATAACTGTCTTTTTTTCTTAGAGTTTAATAACTTTATAAACATGATTTTTACTCGCTGTGAAATGGGAAGGACATAGTGTATTTTCTAACGTAGTTTAATCATTCTAGTTGCAGATCTAACACACAAACCAGATCTATTATGGAGAAGTATAAATTAGTGCGCAAGGTAGTTGCCCTGTGTTCCACTCTTAGAGTGTGTCAAGCCAGTTGGGGATCTTTAGGAGACCTAGTAGATTTGTCATAGACTTAACATTAGTAGCAGACTAGTGCAGTTCAAAGTTGCCCATCATCATGGTATTTAATGTCATTGCTGTGGGCTGTCAATGCCAGAGCTGGCGGGTCTGGCTCTGCAGGAATGCATTTGGCAGTTTTGGGTGCTTGGGGATTACAAGGAGGGAGGAAGAGGAAGGATGCTTCATCGTGGAGATGGTTGTATAGAAGCAGTCCTTTGTGTAGTCTTGGGATGGGATTCCCTACGTGGAAATACCTGAAATTGCACTTTAAGAAAGTATTAAATATGACAGGTCCAAGTCATATGCTTGTAGTCAAAGCCATGAGGTCTTTTGTGCACGACAACTCATTACTGTCAGCAGCAGAGTCATTTTATAACCTCACAGAAAAACATTAACCAAGATAATACTCAAATACACAAAAACCCCCACCTAAACCCAAATGTTAAGCTTGTCAGTGTATATTTGCTTTGAGCCCAGTGAATAAAAACCTGTTGGTTCTTTCTCTGTCTTTAATGAAAACAATTCCCCTTTCTCACCTGGCAGCTGTCAGCAATGGGGAACTTTACCCTTCAGATTATTGCTTATTGAATCGTCAAGAAATGGGATTGTTCTTTGTGTGTCAGCTGTAGTTTACTCGGACGCTCCTGTCCCTCCAGGAAAGCTGATGGCTGCAAACATGTAACTGATTTAGTCTAAAGCGTTAGAAATGATTAGATGCAGTCCTAGAGCGTGTGTCTTCCTCATTTCCTTTTTGTAGCACATTTATCAGTATGAGTGTATGGCATCGACTGCCCATCACCCATAAAGCAGATCTAATTTAAAAGATTAATATATGGTTTTAATTTAAAGAACCCATTCTTTTTACAACTGTGACTTGTATTAACCTTTCTCTTTTCCTCTCCTGACATCCATACCTTGTAATCCAAACATACAGTTCATGTCTCTCTATTTCTGTGTGCATCCTGACCAAACTTCCTCTCAATTTAAGAAGACAATGATCTTTTCAGAGACTGATTTAATTTGTGTATGATTTAATAACCACGTAGTGACTTGTGGACCTCTTCCTTCTGTGAGACAAGAGCTGGGGGTTCCTTCAGCTCCACCTCCTGGGTGCTTTTATGGCGGTTGTTTCTGAATTACAGCATAATCCACATTTATTTGGCATCTCTGGGTACGTCTCATCCCTTCACACCCTTCCTGGAGACCGTCCCTTTCATTGCATGAGCCGGTGTGTGTAAGGATATACTTATGGGCAGATCAAGGGGCAGATAATATAAGTGTGCACTGATTTATTCTTAGCACCAGTTAGATGATGCCAGTATTCCCAGTAAGCTCAAAGACGCTCATTCTTCTCTCAGATAGTCTGGCCTCCAGACCATCGAAGAAAGCACAGTACTTAACTGAGCATATTTGAAAATGAATTGCCTGATTCATAGTGGGATTGTTAGTTCCTCCCGTGCATGACATCAATGGAAACTATTTCAGAGTTGGGTGATCACATTCGCTGTACAGCACACACCACTACCCTTGTTGTAATGACTCGATTCAGTGGAAGATAATATTTAGTAAGCACTGTGTGAGGTTCTTTTGCAAATATTTTACATGAAAGAATATGACTGTGAAAGCTACAGGAAAGGAAACTTTGAAGGATTCATATATCAGACCTAAAAACTAGATAAAGATTCAAACGCGAGCTCATGCAACATGACGCAGTTCTTTCTTACTCTTTAATGATTGTGGAAGATAAATGCTACGGCAGCAGCTTGCATAGTGTGAGAGATCTTGTAAGAGTGAGAAAAGGCGGTTAGTGAAGGTCCCAGCAGGAACATGTTCTTCACAAATTGCAGAGGGATTTATGAGGGGAAGGAGCAAAGCTGGATGCTCTGTGCATTGATTAAAAGGCTCGGCAGTAGGTCTGCGTGTGTTCTGGGTCCTGCAAAGGGAGCCTGGTGGTGCTTGCCAGGATGTTTCATAGAATCATAGAATCCCAGACTGCGTTGGGTTGGAAGGGGCCTTAAAGCTCATCCAGCCCCACCCCCTGCCACGGGCAGGGACACCTTCCACTAGAGCAGCTTGCTCCAAGCCCCTGTGTCCAACCTGGCCTTGA
>WYDI02020999.1:0-33900 GCA_009867235.2 Psittacus erithacus | reverse complement strand
GTTGTGAATGCTCCATCCCTGGTGGTGTTCAAGGCCAGGTTGGACAGAGCCTTGGGTGACATGATTTAGTGTGAGGTATCCCTGCCCGTGGCAGGGGGGTTGGAACTGCATGATCTTAAGGTCCTTTCCAACCCTAACTATCCTGTGATTCTAACTATGCTCTTTAAGAACATAGTTCATTGCCTCAGTGAGTACTGATCTGCTATATTGAGGTAAGTGGGATACCAGTTACAATGGTTTAGAGCCTGTGCTAAGTAAGATTGTGCTGCTGAGCAATTAAAAACTATTCTTTCATGAGTTCTAAAATAATCTCCTTGAAACAGAAGTGACCATTAAAATATTAGCAACAGTAATCCTACAGGTTAACATGCTTCATCCATATCCAGACGGAGTTCTGCTGACCTGCACAAATTCAAAATTTGTAAGAATTAGCAGTAGATTTTAACACAAGACTGGCAATAATTTCTGGGTCAAAACTATAGTTATTAACGCTGGGGTTTGTTGGTTTGGTTTTCCAAATCAAGCTTAAAGAGTCACTTCTCTTTTTTAAATCTGTTTAGAGTTACAAACTGAGATTGACTCTTTTAGTAGGAAATGGGGAAGAAAGACTTTCTGTTAAAGAGCAGGATGCTGAAAGACCTTGAGAAAAATTGCTTGGCAAAGATATTTAAATCAGACTGCTCAGAATTTGAATTTTAAGAGTTTGGTTAAACAATCTTTGCCATTTAAATAGCTATCCAAGCAAACAGTTCAAATTGAACAACATAGGTAATCTAATGCAGTTAGGTGTCACGCAAAAGAAATTCTCATGTACGCTGACTGGAAGAAGCACCTTACCTTACTGTTACTTAGCAGGTTTACAGATTTGTTAGTTTTTCATGTGAAAATGACACTGCTTTGTGTTATTTACCTTTCTTCTCCTGGAACTTTAACACTGTCAGCGTTCTCTTTTCCATATTTTTTTCCTGGCAGCACAAATTAACAATGAGCTCACACCCGCTAAGACTGTTTACATTCAGGATGCGCTTTTAAAAATGTGCACAAATAATCTCACACATGATATTACTGCTGTTGTGTACACTGATCTAACATCTGCATATAACAGCCACCAGTTGTATCTCAGCCTGATCTTTGCCCTGAAATGTCTCCTTTTTTCCTAGTCTTAAAAGAGAAAACCAGCTGGTTTCAAAATTGGCAGCAGTATTCCCATTTTGAAACCCCACATGGCACTAAAGTTGTAGAGCACTCACTTTAACAAAGCGCATCACAGGATACGGGTATAACTGACTGACAGAAGGAAGAAAAGGCAGCCCATAATACTTCTCATGCAAACCCTTTCTTTGGGTGAGCTTCAAAGTAAACCAGTGGCAATTATAGCTGGATCATAGTTTGTGGTGCTAATTCAGGCAGGAAACTGATGGTCATTAGCCTTTCAGTCCACAGGTATATCCCTGGCAACTGATTCAAAAAATAAATAACAGCATCACACAAGTAGGCATTCAGAACCATTTTAAAAGGCGAGACCCATAGTCTCAAACATCCTCAGAAATAAGGTTCAGTAGGCTTGCAAGATTTAGAAACACTGGGGCAAGGGAACAAGAACAGGCAACTGCAAATTGGACAGGACTCCCTCTTATGCTTATAGACACACTGGCCAAGCAAGGAGAAACTGGTGTATTACTATGAAAAACAGCAAGTTATTTTGAAAATATACAAAGACAATGTATTTGCAGTTTGGCTGTTTTAACAATATCACCTACCTTCACTCCATGTCCAATATCATCTAGAATTGTATAATCAATAGGTTTCCTGATGTAGCGAACTGGTCGCTCCAAGTTAGCTGGTGCAATGATTTTGTGAGTTCTTGAGGTGTTTTTGTTTGTAGTCAAGATACCAATTTCTCTTCTAGCAACTTTTTCTTTGTGAATGTCCACCGTCTACAAAAGACGCAGTGTATTTACTAACAGTGGTATGCATTTGAATACAGAGTCAGTATAAAAGAAAACTGAATCAGTTCCAACGTTTTGAAGATCCCTGTACACTGTGCTAAACATATCACTATGTATACTTGATTCCATCATCTTTGTTCAATTTACTGTTTAACTTGCCACCTCTAAACCCACACTAACAGTTATGGGTTCTTTGGGTTCTCTGTTACTCTAAATCTTTAAAGTTCAGCAAAATTTCTTCTCCCTTCCATCCCTGGTAGTTCCCATCAATTTACTGACACAGCTTTATATGATTCCTTAAATTATCCTTTTTAATTTTACAAATATTCTCTAAGCTTGTCTTGAAATAGGCTCCAACTAGATGAAGATTAAGGATACTTTGCTGAAACTTAACTTCTATGACCTGAAAAACAAATCATAAACAGGTTCTCTTACACTGTAAAACAGTTTGCTATACTAGGACTGGTAGTCATGTGATAGAATAAAATTTCACTCAGACAAATCAATAAGGTATTTTAGTCATTACAAATCACTCATCACAAAGCAATTACTAGATTTTAGAAAGTGCTCAGTACTGACTTGTCCACAATGAAGCCAGTGGTTAAGCCCACTGTCTTCACTTAGAATGTCTAAGGCCAATGCTGAAAATCCCTTCCTCTACATACTATGAGTACCATCAAAGAATCTCCAGTGTAAGATAAAGCCCTGCTGAAAATCCATTGCCTAAAAACATGTAATTGAATCTTGGCTGGTAACTAGACTAGGAAAAAAGGTTTACCTATTCCTTCCACAAAAACAAAATCTCTTAAATTATGTTTCAAAGAGTTGTTGCATCATTTAAAACAAAAAATTCTTTGCTCACAAAGCAGCTTTCCTCATAGGAAATTTGCCAGAGTTGTGAACAAACATTTCAGCTACAGGCTAACAAAAAAATGGTAAGAAAATAGCCAAATCACCAACTCTATCCCAGCCAAAAAAAGGACACACCATTAGGATTTCTAATTCATATGATTTCTTGTTACTGCTTTAGTACATGAATGGCACCAGAAAGACTTCTCACAATTATGAGGCAGGCTCTGTAGCAATTAAGTAACAGGAACAAATGAGAATTCACTTTCAAAACACACATTTCTTTTCACTTTTTTTCCTGTGGGCAGGGACTGGGGCAGTGTGGTTGGCTATACTGTTTTACGCTATTGTTTGTTCTACTGATAGCAAAAACAAGCAAAACAGACCCATTATTACTTCACGCGACCATCACAACCGTTAAAACTACAAAAATTAAAAACTGAAGAAACAAAAAGCCACTTCCAAGAAGTTATTTCTTCACATTTTTTCCAGAGAAGAATTTCCAAAAATACAAAGAACATTATAGGGAAGCTTAAATTACTATCTATCTAGGTTACTCAGTACTTCCTAGCAATATAATTTCACGATCTTGCAACTTTGTTATAGTTATGTACTGAATACAGTTGTCAGGTACATTTCTGCCACCTCTAGTACCACCTGCCCAGAACTGTCAGGTTTCTACTGAAGTTGCACAAAACTTTGTGACAAAACCTTGGCTTTTGCAGCATAGTGGAAGGAGAAGCTCGGGAACTAACAGTAGTCATACCAAAGAGAGGCTACAAAATCTTCAGCTCATTTGTTGAATAGTCAGAACGCCCATACTTTCTTGACAAATTAACAATATGTGATTGCAATAACTTGGAGGACAGTCTCATGTTTAATACCACTGAAGAATTCAATCTCTACAATTATCCCAAACTTCATCTGTGATCTAGACATGTCATTAGAGAACTGCAGAAATATCATACTGCCTCTTGAATGCTCTTTGTCTTGCAGTCCTCTGATACCATTTACTAGAAAGTTAAACCACCCCAGCTGCAACAGCAGCTGCACCTCAAATGCTATGTGACATTTCAAACGTTCTGAAACATCAAAATCTTATGGGTCTGAATCTGGTCATTCAAAACTAGTTTATGCTTTGGACACATGTTCAGAGCCTTAATTTCAATTTATAAATCAGAAAGAAAATAAAGTAATTAATGCAGTGTTAGCAAGATTACCTCTTCCTTTCTTTCCAAGAGTTTGATGCTTGCAACTTTAAAGATGTTCTTTCAATATATTTTAGTGTATATATAGATAATTATGCAATTATCCATAAGTATAATGTGAGTACAGATAATTTAATGCACATATTATTGTAGTGATGGTATCTTGGCACTGTGAAAAAATGTTTCTATGAATGAAAAGCATGGGTTTTTTAATTATTCATAGGAGTTATGAATACAACCAGTTTCCTTAAGGACTACGGTGATCAGTGAGGCATTACTACAGTACTAAACAATGAAATGCATAGAAGCTAATTAAATGCTGAAGCTCATCTAACGGGAATTCTCTTGCATGATGATTCAGAACATTTCTTTTGCATTGCACAGCTATGGAATAACTAAGAACACAAAATCAGCACCTAACTCTGTTGCATACTCCTAAAATTTTAAGTATTTTGCTGGGAGGTTTTTTAAAAGTTTAATTTTTTTGCTTAGTAGACAACTGGAGTCCTAAGATATTAAGACACCTACAAAACAGAGGAAAGGAACATTGTGGTATTTGATTAGTAAAGAACAGAACAAAGATTAACCTGCTACTAAAGAAAATGAAATAATTTCTCCTCAATACAGGTAATTATTGCCTCCAGCACTAGCATAAATCCTCTGAGAAAGGAGAATGCTAGCAGAACGTTTATTCAGCAGTTGGGAAACTTCTATTGACAAGTTTTGGGGATTAGAGCTGGACTAACAGAACACCTGGGTTGAAAAGTCTATCAGAAAACACAGATGGGATACCCTGTGCCCTTCTATAACTTAAAACCACTTTTTTAACAGTAAGTTTCAGACTTCTTACAGCTTCCCCTCCACCTCCCCCCCCCAGCTCCTTTGGCAAAAGCTTTAAAATGGCAGTTTGTTAAAGGCTGGGCTCCTTACTATAATGTTTTCACATGCTTTCCTAGATGCCTACAGTAAGCCAAGGGGAAAAAAAAAAATTAAAAACCCACTACATTTTTTTATTAGTATTAGGAATTTTGTGGCCATTCTGAAACATCAAGTTTCCATACTGAATTCAATGATAACAGCCTCAAGATCTGTAAAGACCAAAATAGAAAAACCATTATATTCATGTCTGGGTTTCCAAAATTAACACTATTTACCACTTCACTTAAATATCACTGAACTCAGTGACTCAAAGAGAAATATTCTCTTTTACCTCTAAGTGGAATTTCTCAAGGTATTAAGTTAGCACTTGTGCTGGTTTTGGCTGGGATAGCGTCAATTTTCTTCATAGCAGCTAGTATGGGGCTATGTTTCAGTTTGTTCTGGAAACACTGTTGATAACACAGGGATGTTTTAGTTATTGCTGAGTGGTGCTTACACAGAGTCAAAGCCTTTTCTGCCTCTCACCCCACTCCACCAGCGAGTAGGCTGGGTGTGCACAACGCACTGGGAGGGACAGCTGACCCCAACTGACCCAAGGGAGATTACATACCACATGATGTCATGCTCAGCATATAAAGCTGGGGGTAAGTTGGCTTGGGGGCCACTGTTCAGGAATGACCAGGCATCAGTCAGTTGGTAGTGAGCAATTGTTTTCATTTGCATCAGTTCTCAGGTTTTACAGGTCTCTCTTTGTTATTTTCCTTTTAATGAAAATTTTTTATCACCATCATTATTATATTTCAATTATTAAATTGCCTTTATTTCAACCCACAGGTTTTTTCACTTTTACTCTTCGGGGGGGGGGGGGAGTGAGAAAGCAGCTGTCAGGAGCTCCGTTGCCCCAAACCACAACAGCACTTCAAAAGTCTAACAGTAGTGAAATTTCAGAAATAAAAGTCTCCAGAAGCCTTGATCTCTTCTCAAAACAATCTATTGTAAATGTATCAATATATTGTCAGTCTGAGCTTTTAAAATTCAGTTTAAAAAAAAAATCTGCAAACGAAACTTTGTTTAGTATAATGTGGCTGGGCTCTAAATTTTTTAAATCTAATCTGACAGAATTCAAACAAGTTCATTGCAAATTACCTTGAAAACTGGATTATTACTTGAAAAAGTGTGTCTAATTTTGACAATGTTACTTTAATTGCCTAAAGTTTTATTCAATTTATACTCAAAGAAAGAAGGTATTATGATACAAAAATTCTGAAAACCTACTTGCTCCACAAACGGGTAATATATACTGTGGAAAATTAGACTTACCTTACCATTTTTTTAAGAGTTTGGCTATTCTTGTAACTTGCAAGACTAAGAACTGAAAATGGTTACAAGGCTTTACTGACTTACCAACGGAAGGTCCAAGCCACCTTCCCTTCAGAGATCAACCAGCTCAGGCATGTTGCTACAGTTCAGCTAAGCAACACATGCTGATTATAGAGAAGGCCCAGTCTGAGCTCTATTCAATACCTGCTCCCACAGCCATAGTGTCACGGGAGTCAAGATTCTGCAGTGTCACTGGAGGCAACTCATTACTGTTATTCATCTTTGTGATAACATGCTTGTTTATATAATTAGCAGCGGAGAACAGTTTCAAAGATTATCTTGCTAACTAAGCAGTATTCTATAACTAAACCTGAAAAAAATACTTCTCATCATGAAAATATTAAAACCTGAAAATCTGCCAGGTTAAAGAATTTAGATGTTATGAACTTTTCACAGTGTCTGCTAACTTGAAAATTGTAACACAGGTTGTTTGGGTTTTTTTAGTAAATATAAATATTTATACAGATGATCTGTATTTAGGATTTAAATTTTCAGACAAATATGAAACACTGCATATCACCTAGTTCTGGATAAGGTTCAAAAAGGCAAACGAGAATAGATTTATCAACTTCCAGATCAAATAAAAGTGATCATAAACTGTAAACCAATAGGATTTAATCACTTGCATAAAAATATATTCAATAGTAACAATTTCCTTATTCAGGACCTATATATGACCTGAAAAGCCACAAATGAGTATCAGCTTCCTTTTCAGTTCTTTGATTAAGTTGGCATTCAGAAGAAAACATAGAAAGTGATATAAACTGGCATTCTATCAATGAACAGAGAGGTAGAATATTTTATCTTATAAAGTTAATCACATCTCTTCCAGTCCGAGCTACACTTGAATAAAATAAGCATTTTAAAAAAAGTTTTCTTACTAAGAGCCAAGTTATTTTGCTCCCTTCTTTGGAGAGTATATGGAATTGCAAATCAGAATTAAAAGCAGGATTACATGCCCAGATACCACAATTTGGATTAGTGTTTTCTAAACTTAAGTATCAACAGCTACTGCCCAAAGCATTAATGCATTAACACACTGTGAGCAGATGGGAATTCGCAACCTGCTTTCTGTTCTACATTACTGACATCATTTCAAGTCAGACTGACTGAAATCATAATTTGGCAACGAGGTATTCTATCATGAGACATTTTAACTGGTACTAGAAACAGTACAGTAAACTTTACACCTAACATAAAAACGACCAAAGAAGTCTTGTACAGGTAAGGCTTGTTCCAGAAGAAGCATAATTAAATTTTCTGAAAATTAATTATTTATTACATAGAAACTATGACAAAACAAAAAAAAATTAGACAGCTAATACAACCATCTACAACATTGGTATCATGGGATGAAGCCATTTCTGAACATATTAAATCCAACTTAATAAAGCTTCTTTGATCAACGTTATTTCCTGTATGTAATATCCAAAATTCAATACTGTCTGCTTCTCTGATACGATTTCTTCTTTGAAGATTTGGGGAGCACCCTATATATGGATAATGCATTAAAAAAACCCAAAAACCAAAAAAAACCCACAAAAAACCCAACCAACCAAAAAAAAAAAAACCAAACCTAATCTAATTTTCAAGTTTACCTTGATATTAATTAAAAAAAAAACCCCACAACCAAACAAAAAAAAACCCACAACTTTTTTTTTTTTTTTTTTGCTATGCGAGGGCAGTCTAAGAATTTTGGCAGATACATCTTCATTAGATGTTTGCAACATAGTTTGTAGGCGTTTGTAACACAGTTCTCAAGTTTAACTAACTAGCCATTTATATAAATGCAAAAGGCAATCTAACCAGCATCTCAAGCTGCATAAATCTCAGCTTCTCAGAAGGAAATAAAACTAAAATGCCGTGGCTTTTTTCCTGCAAAGCTATTTTACAGACTCTGTGACAAAATGAACTTTCCACATCTATAAAATGTGAAATCCAGTGAACTCTAAATATTTTTATTCATGTACTGTCTTTTGCATCACGCTCTCGAAGAGCTGAAATACTTGTCAGCTGTCACTGTTCTGCCAAGAAACACATACATGCACACACAGCATATATACACACACAGTTATATGCACACATACACAGCATATATATAGCACATATAAATATACACACACAGAGTAATTTGTGACATTTTCTGGAAAAAAGAAAAAAAACTAGTTGACTTGTCTGTGAATTAAAAAGAAGCACTTAGCAGAAGAAACCAAACTTCTCAGCTTCTTTCTGGGGATGAAATTGCATGAGATAACTGAGGAAATCTAACAGGGTACTACTACCAGAAGGGAAAATCCTTGCCATCTTTTCCTTTGCACCTGCTCCAGAATTCGCCTGACCCCTCAGTGAGCCAATTCAGCCCAGCATAAAATTATTCACTTCTTTTGCTGATTCAAACCTCTACTAGTTTAGCAAACCTTTCAGCACAAGCAACTTAACAGATCAGCTCAATTTGTTTATTTCCTACCTTACACAGCTACTACTTTCAAATGCCTTTCCAAATACCACAATATTCTTTATCTTAATTGATGACATTATCACACGGAGATCAAGAAACCCTAGCAGCTAAAATGTGTTGGTCAAGTAAGATAAAAAATATTCAATACGGATGCCAACCAACTCTCCAGTAACAGAAAACCAGAAACTACTGGATCATTTGCTCTTAATTTCTCTTTTAATCCATCAATTTATATAGCTCTGAAAACCTGCAAATAATGGCAGGAGTTCTGCAACCATACAAAAATTTGAAACATTAATTTTGCCTTCTGTTCATGTCATTGCAAAGTACATTTTATTTAGGAAAGCCAGGAGCAAACTACTTTTGTCATCTTTGTTTCTGTCATTAGATGCCAGTACTACAGAAAAAGGAAAAGTTAAAAGATGACAAGCATTGTTTTTACCACCCCATTCATATTCCTTTCTTTTAATTGTAAGTGCTTGTAGCCAATAAACACCAAGTACAGTAAGTCACCAAACAAGAGCTGGAAAGCTTTATCTGTCCCTTAACACAATATTCTGATTTTTCACATTAGCTATTTTTCTGTGCTTTTCACTTATGAGAATGCCCCCCTCCAAACAATATGCTGGCCAAGAATATACTTAACCTCTTATCCTATGTAAAATTTTCACACTAACACATATATATAATCACATAATGAGACCCATTCCCAGAAATAATACTGTAAGAAAAGCACCTTTCTGTTTTAAATGTGATTATTTTTCTCATTCACAAAATGTTAGGTGAGAATTTTACTTGCTATGTAATTTCAATAACAAAGAAGGGGTGGGATCAGGAAAAAAGTCTCACTTGTGAAATATGGTTGATTGAAGATTCCATGCGTCGAAGTTGGGATGCCTGGATATCCAGCATTTGGAGAACATTGTTGGCCAAAGTGTTGATCAGGTAGGCTACGCTTGCTAATGACTGGGTTGTGTAGGCTTTGGTTTCTTCCAGGGCTCGCTGCTTATCTGCTGACTAAAAGCAGAAATAAAAGGTTTACTTAAAGTCTCTTACACAAAGATTCTTTGAATGAATTCCTTTTCCCTGTCTTTAAAGGACAAAGACTTATACCAGTCAAACTAATTCTACATCAAAGTTACAATTTTTCCTCCTTTCCATTCATTCCACAAAAGACACTTTGCATCTTAATAGTTTCTGTATTTTGTACAAGCTCAAATATAGTATGATACAATACACTCATCCTTTTATCAAAGTGCAATTTTATACTGTATTTTAGCAATAAACTTTAAAAGCATTCAGAGATACTTATAATTTAGTTCTTTTAAACTCTGTATTATTTAGAACTGCTTAGTTCTTCTAAACTTTGTACTTCAATTAGATCTCGTAACAGCCTCTATGGATCTGCCAAATACCACATTCCTCAACTTTCCCATTTATTTAGACTTCATTATTGCCACAAATGGTTGCTCATAGTGAATGGACTACAATTACTCCCTTAAAATGGTACGTGAATAAAATTTGGGAGGAATAGTTTTCAAAGAGAACAAGGCTATGTTTTCTTTTTAAAGATGTGCTTTTCCACATTGTCAGTATTTTCTTCTATAAAGAACTAATGATTCATTTTTCTAGTAGAAGAGCACTTAGAAATATTAAAATTATCAAGCCAGAAGACATCCATCAGAAGTTTAAAAACACACATACATTTCAAAAAACATCATAAATAATAAGCTAAGAGTTGTCAGGGTTCTGTGCTTCTCTCTTGAGTAACAGTTCATATTACTAAGATCTAATTCAATAAAGAGTACAAATTAAAGCATGGGTAAAACATATAATTAAGCTGCTAAGAAACCTTCATGTTTCCAAGGCTTTGGAATACATGGAATTTCACTTTTAGGTAGCTATTTCCTGAGACACTGTAGTAAGACTCTTCAAGGACAGGGGTGGAAATCCCCCAAAAAAACAACTAACAGCCACACATGAGACACAGACACTGGACAATTAAATGCTCGTCAATAAATATGATATTCAATACTTTTTGTTTCCTGTCAACCTCTCCTGTGCCAACAAACAACACTGGTAATCTGGCTGGCCTGTTAGGATTCCTTCTTCTTGCAGGCCTTACTAGTACCACTTAGCCTGCTTCTAGAAAGGAGGACAGCAGCAGCTGCTGTTCAGCCACACAAGAGCTCCTACGATTGTGCGGGAGGGAAGGAATGCTGTAGGTGGGAAGCATTCCTGCCTGGCTGTTTCCTTCCCATACCGCAGACAAAACCAGACCCATCAGCAGACGGAAGTAAAAATTTTAAGAGACTGCTTCTCAGAGCAGAGTGTGATAATCCCCAACAGAGCATGCTTGTAAAAGCTGCCTTATATCCAGCTGTAAAAAAGTTAGATAAATGCTATCCTCAGACCCCATTTACCAACTCATGACTTTTAGCCAGCTGAATAGCATGCCTTTCTATAAAGAGCTCCAAACTCAGCTTAAGGATCCCCAAATGAAGGAAGACAAAGCTCTCTGCCTCTACTCTCACACTTATAAATGCATTTATAAATGCATCCATTCTTCCCCTCCCTAGTCATAACCCCAGCTCAGTCTGCAAATATCACTACAGCACGCATACACACTACCAGATACTTTCACAGCTATTCAAACAATATCTGAATGGCAATAACAAAAATGACCAGAAGCTTGTCAGTTTTCCCCTGCAGCAGCTGACAAAGTCTATTTATAGAGGCAGAAACTGCTGATTTACATTAACACACTGTATTATCCAGAATAGCTGAGTAGAAGCCAGCAAACATAGTATTTTTTCATTAATAGTCTAAAGTGTTTGAGAACAAAAGGAAAACAATCTACAATTTTAGAAGTTATGAGCCTCTGCTATGGTCCTACTGCTTAAAGAAATACAAATAGGGTTATGTGTTCAGAGCTAGTCCTTTGATGTACATCAACAGCTAAATTCAAGTCACCTCATTCACACCAGTTCACCAGTTCAAAAAGACAAGGAACTGGCTTCTCGATGTTCAAACATATTAAAGATCTCATAAAACAACAATGCTGTAAATACATTTAGAAGTGTTATTAGCACAAAACGCTCTTGATTGAGAGGTCTAGTTTGTGTATTTGGCAGATAACCTGACCAACTATCACAGAATCATAGAATCATAGAATAGTTAGGGTTGGAAAGGACCTTAAGATCATCAAGTTCCAGCCCCTCTGCATGCCTTTATATGGAGCCCAAAATTCTCCGAAGTAAACTCATGCTTGGCACAGCATAATTAAAGTTTGAACTTTCTCTCTGTACACTGAAAGATGCAGAACGTGTTGAATTTTCAAATTAAATATATTTGAACTACTATTGTCAAGCCATTTCACAACAACAACAACAAATTAATGACAGCATTTTAAAACAACTAAATTCACTCTAAAAACTTTCAAGTAATAAAAACTTGGGTCTCATAAAACAACTTGGAAAAGCAGCCTGGAATATTTACAGCAAACCTAAAGTTCCCCTGTGGAGATGCAATAATAAATTGAACTTGAAATGATAAGATAGGTTTTGCAAGAAATCATACTTCTAATTGAGAAGGCAGACTTCCAGAGCTGGTACCTTACCATATGCTCCTATGCAATAAGTTTCTCATGTATAATCCCAACAGACATCAAATTATATTGCTTACAACTGCTGCCATGCTCACACCTAGAAACAGATTTAGATAACCAATGGTACACTAATAACTGAGGATGTAATAACTAGTAACTATGTAACTAAAGGGATTTCTGCAAATAACATAATGACTTCAAGTTATTAGTAAATCCAATTCAAACAGTAACCCTCATCAGACTAAGATTTGATACTCAGATCTTCAGAACACAAAAGTACCAGCCAATATGATTCATACCTGATTTTAAGGCAGACAAAAAGTATTTCAATATCCACACCTACCTAAATTCTCTAGTGAAAGATCAAAAGAACCTAATTTGGTCCTAATCAAACCAATAGCCTCTCTACAGTAGCTTCAGTAACCTATGAAATACTATTTCTATGCAGAATATTGAAAACAAAAGCATATTTTGCTATGTTCGTTATAACAAAATAAAGACGCATTACTGTAAACATTTAAGGATATTAACCAGAATTCTTTAAGCCCCCCAGTTCTCAGAAACATTGCAGTCAAGAATGGTAGCAGGTGTTTTTTCAGTGCCCTGACCTAAATCAAATGCAAGAAACAGACTATTGAATATCTCTCCATTTTAAAGTTTTCAAATATCTTTAACCTAGCACTCATGCACAAAAAATTTTGCATGCCTATGAAAAAAGAAAATTGACACTATAACGTTTATATACACACCACTCTTAGGGAAGCAATGCTTCCAACTGTTAAATCAGCTTGATCTGTACTTCTTTTTGATGGATATTAAATTAAGAAATCAAAGCTGTTGTCTGATGAATAAGTCTTCTGCAACACTGCCAACACAGGCAGCCACTCATGCCTAGTCCTAACACATCCATTCCACTACTAATCATGATATTGTGGATACTCAGGTTCTAATTTAACCCACAGTACCTGTGGAAGTAGTGATCCCCAACGCAAACTGCATACTCTTTGCTGTAGTGAACTAGACCAGGAGGTGAGTCCCCGATGAAGACTATCTGATCCATAAACCAAATTATGAGTGCTTCCTCTTCCAAACCACTGCATAGCCACAACACACATAAGAAAACACATTATCAAAAATAGAGAACTATCCAGAGTTGCTCTGCTTCCTAAAGGAACAATGGCAACAAAGTAGACATTGCTGCGATTTTGCCACCCCTCCACTACCTTCACCCTTCACCCTCCCAAGACCTATCCACACTGCCTCATTTGTTTGCCTTAATATTTTTCCATTAACTGTGTTAAGAAAGTTGCTACGTCTCCGCATCTTAAATTTCCCACTTCAACTTTTCAAACAATGTTAAGAATGTACCTGAGCATCGCAGCTGGATCATCTTCACAGCCTCGAAAAGATAAAATGTTTGGATCACTGATGTCTTCCATGCCCATGTTATGCAGC
Organism: Psittacus erithacus; assembly: GCA_009867235.2. Lineage (NCBI taxonomy): Eukaryota > Metazoa > Chordata > Aves > Psittaciformes > Psittacidae > Psittacus > Psittacus erithacus. The sequence goes on along the minus strand of WYDI02020999.1, from coordinate 20,115 downwards.
AACCTAGTATCTGCTGTGTTTATAATTTTTCTCCACGCAATGCACACAGCAGGTGGTCCCCACTGAGTCACAAAACAACATCCTTTTCTCCTCTCTCAGCAGTAAGAGCACCATTTTAACTTACCACAGAGAGCTCATCTGATGCTCCTGCCAGCCACATATAGGGTAAGGATTATGTCAGGCTATCTTTGCTGCAGCAGGAAGTGGCACCCCTAGGTGCATTCAGACACAGCAGCAGCCATTGCTCTGCCCAGCTCTCCCCTGCAGAATATTTTCCATCTGTAGGAAGCACCCAGTACTACACCAACTACACCATTGGCTTTCCTCCTCCAGAAAACAAAACTATAGACTAGATGGAAATATTGCACAGGATGGATCCAGCCTAAGAGTTACAACATAGACTACAGTGTCTACTGTAGTAAAAAAGCTGAGGCTTTTAGATAGCAGGAGAAGATTAAAGTCATTCAAGTCAGCTATGAATGAACAGACTTCATATGCAGCCAGAAAAGGCACGTATTACATACACAATGAAATGGTACGGGCTTGCTTTCAGACACCGGAGAATTTTTAAGTTCCTACGTCCACACGCTAGTCCAAACAAAGATGAACAAGAAGTTTAACACAGCTCAGAAATTATGAGACAAATGTTCACCTGAAAATATTTTTCATTTTTGTATTAGACTTTATAACCCACATTGCTAGCATTAGAAAACATGGGGAATTCAACCTGCACTAAGTGCAAATATGATTACTTTTCATGACAGGATGTAGAACCTAGGCATTGCATTTTATAGCCACTCTGAAAGTTACATTTACATAGCACAATTAGATTATCAGATTTAAATAAGAAATTGCCTGGATTGATGACAATAAGATATCCTTGGACTTAAGCCTCTCAAATGTGTTTTCTCCTGCCTAGGGAAATACAAACTTTTTATTTGTACAAGGAATATAAAAACAAATTGTAAAGAAGAAAAAAAAAATTAATGGAGAGGGTAGGGCAGATGAGAAAATAAAACATGCAGTAAGATATGCAAAAATGCCAAAATAATTCAGCTGTATGAATGGTAAAAGGAAACTTACATGCATATGGAGCACAAAAAGCACGGCTAGAAAGGAATGAGATTTTAATGCATTCTTCCACCCCAATGTGAGATCAGAAAGAACACAGTGATAAAGTCTATTATGCCACTGTTAAGAACTTGAACAATTTTGCACAAAAGGACAGCTATTAATGCAGAAAGAAATTCTACAATGAAACTAATGATGGAGGCAACATGAGCACTACAGTAAGATTCACAGAATATCAGCCCAACTAGATGAAAGAAGAAATGCTACCAAATGCTACAAATGCCACTAATGCTACCAAATTAGAAGGAAAGACTTCAAAGAGAGCAACATGTTAGAGAAAATACAGCTCTCGAATCAGAAAGAGCTAATTGAGAGGTCTGAAAACGGAGCATAAGAGGAAGTGCTAAAAGCTGCCATCAATTTAGTTGGTTACTGTAGCAAAGTTTCTTTCCCGCTTTAGTTCTAACAAATAAATAAATAAATAAAATTAACCACTAGTCATCATCAGTTTCCAATTCAAAGTTTTCAGTTGGGGTAACAAAATTTACACAACAAAGTCTATCAGATGAGCCAAAAAGCCTGGACCTATAAGTGGATAAAGAAATTGTGGTGTTTATCACAGAAGATTGACACAAGTTGCTGCCTTTAATATCAATATGGAAAAAAAAAAACTCTTCCGAGATTAATACTTACTGTTGAATTGAAAGGGAAAAAAACCCAAAACGAAACAAAACCCCACTTTTCATTCCTGAGCCTACTATCATTCACAACTATCCTAAACATAAAAATCTCTTAGACAAAGACAGTTCTGAATGGAAAAATCTCAATTCATACTCAAATCAATTCATACTCAGATCAACTCTCCAGTGTACAATGCATTTATGTAATAATATTTAGGTGTCAAAGTGGAAGCTGAGGGACTAACTACACTGCAAGGTGTGCTCACAATTTAATAATCATTTCCCCAACATATATAGCATCTCTTGCTGTTGTTCTAAACAGTACTGTTTAGTGAAACAGAACTCGTATTTAATACATGAGATAAAATAACAGAGAAATTTTAAGAATGGAACAGATCAATTGCATTTAATCAATAACATTTGTTTGTTTTGATTACTGTTAATATAAGCCCAAACAAGCATTTGTCTTAAGACCAGCAAGCAAAACCCCTCATGCTTCTTTTGACATTGCATCAGCTTCAAGAAGCCTCAAGAACAAAAGCTGGACGCCACAGAGAATCAACAAGCCTATGTTATTCAGTACAAAATGGGCCCAACTATGATACTGACAAAGCACACTTTAGTTTTCCTGTGAAAAACAGAAGATCAAACTCTTATATCATCTTTTCCATTTTAATTGTTGCTGAATTCCTTGAAGTTACTTAAAGCCTCATACATAATTAAATATTTTACACACATTTATTCAACTGCACAGATGGTATTTGCTTAGCCCATCCAAGTGCTTTCTGAGGTCCTTTCACAGGCTACTAAAAATGATTGAGAAGAAAACTGAGCATCATTAATTCAATAATTATGCCAAAATCATGCCAAAAAGTTACATAACTGGCAATAAAAAATACAATAGATTCCTGTTTTAACAAACCACCTCATTAAATAGTTACTTGCTCAAGAATATCCCTTACCCCTTTCCTCACTACCAGAACTGCTCATTCCCACCATGAAAAACCATGTACCATGCAATTCCTAAGTAGCTAATCTGCAACACACAGGTGAAACAAGCATAAAAAGCAGAAATAATAGCTGACTTGTTCAGAACAGGAAGAAATGAGATTTCCCAGAGCTCCTGGAAAAAAACACCATAGAACTACCAGAAAACATGAAAAAAAAATCCTTTTTGGATGTGCAGGAGGATCCATGTGTTCTCTTAGTACATTGAACACAGGAGAAAACCCATTCTACCTGTTCTTTGGTATAACCACAGCTCCAAAATATTTGGAGATTGGGGTAGATATTTTTGGGGTTTATCAGTTGCAATACTCTAATCTCTAAACTATTCATCCCTACACGTAGACATTTTTCTCTATACAATTGGTTATTCTTATAACTATTGCTATTATTATTTTAGGAAGAGGGCGAGCATGATTGCTTTGTGACTTTACTCGAACGTATGTACATTTATTTCAAAATTAAGGAGAGCTGGTAGTCATCTTGCCAATTTATGCATGCACTCTACATCATAAGCATGAATTAATCAACTGCAAAGAAACATAAGCAAACAACATTTCAGATATGAATAGGAAACACTACTTCACACATACCCTTCCATAAACCCACTGATAAGTTCTGTGACAAGTTTCTATTATTCTGAATTCAAAAGAATACATAAGGAGCAAGACACACTGAAACCACACAACAGGGGAAGCATCAAGATTAATGGGACTGGTAATCTGGGATACAACTTAGTGGAAATGGTACCTCTGGACTTCGGAGATATAATATTTTTATTTCACAGTATTTTAACACCATCGTATCTGGACAGCAAACTACAATTAAGGTAACCTGCTTGACAACTCTTTGTTCCATTTGTGAAGAATGGAGCATGCTAGTCTCCCAGTGGCATGATTCTTTTTTTATTAGTGAACTACTCCTAGAAATGACAATACACAATGTAAGAATCAGCACTATAATGAAACTTGAGTTGTGGGTGGACCATCTAAGCACAGAGGTTACAGTCAGGCACCAATATAAACACCTGTCAAACCGAAAAGTATATTTCTTCATGATTGCATCCAAAGTCTCCACTCAACATGTAAATGAAAGTATTTGATTTGATGTTCACACAAAGTGCTTTTAAAATTTAAACACCTTTAAATGTGAAGTTACTGGAGTAAAATCTAAATACAACTCAAAGGAAATGGGATTAGGACGACTGTCATAGTACTGTGAATTCTGCATATTCTAAATCTAATCAAACACATCATCTTTTGAGCTGAGATCCAACAGTAATCTAAGCACAGCAATCACCAAAGCTGTATAAGGCACTATGGCATTTAGACTAAACATATTCATTACAGAAGATACCGGTTTCAGAATTAAGAATGCAACAAAACTGTCATTACATTTTATAATTCAAACAACATTCAAGGAGCAAGCAATAAATGTGGTATCTATAAAAGAAAAAGCCATTTCCAAATGCAGGGTTAACGGCATTCATCATATTCCACTGATATAAGTATAATTAAATTATGATAATAATTTAGCTTATTTTACCTGCACACTGATAACAAGCATGCTAGCTGTGTAATACCCTCTTAGTAATAATCATGCTTTCGTAAAGTCTTAGATATCAGGTTGTTCTGGTTTCCAGATTACTAAAACATTGTTATGACACACTAAATGTCACTAGAATTTCTTGATCATAAGTTTGACTTATCAATTTCCAAGCCAGCTGAAACTCAGTATCAATAATTCTCTACAGACAGTATCAGGTCATTCATTAAGTTGAAGTCTTTTCATTGCAGTTGATTCATTTGATATTTTCGGCACTGAGCCTCAAACTGTGGGTTTGATTAAGAGCTAGGACAGCTACCTCCCAAAGAAATGTGCACAAAGTCTAACCTTCTAAATGGAAAAGCAACTTTTAAAAATACATACACTGCATACGAGGCTGTCAGTAAGGGCAAAACTAACTCACTGGTTTGAAATTTATGACAGAAATCACTACGGCACCCAAAAGATACCAACAAGCAATAGCCGTGGACAAGCACAGCTTACCCTGACATCTAATCACTTGCAACACTTTTGATCCTGACAACATCACTGCAACAAATCTGTCATCTGTTTCACTTAACCATCACCAGGATCAAACTTAATGTTGCTTTCCACACATTCACAAGCACAGCTGACCAGTGTACACACTCGAATGTTCTACTCTCGCCGAAACTGGCAAGTTCCTATTCTTCCAAAGGAGAGCTAAAGTCCTGTTAATGCAAAAAAACCAAACCAGCTCATGCTAAATCCATATAAGCCTCCCTGGACAAGGTTATAAAGTTTGCTCAACACACAAAGAATTTAGTTTAAAATGAGAGATCACAAGAAGCTGAATAGCATGACAGAATCCAAATGTGATTACAACTAAAATGTAGTTATATCAATAGATATTCATCACTGCTTTACAGCAACAGTTGTAGCACTTGCATGAGAAACAAGCAGCAGTGACAGAAATGTATTCCCCATGCACATTTAAGACTCTGCTCATTCTGTTAATCAATGCAGGCTTCACCTCACTCTGTTAGCTCTTTGGCAATAACACAGCTGAGAGAAGTGGATCCTTTTCTAGTTCATATGATAACATAATTATAATATGCAAATTTTGGCTTTAATACCAAATCACCATATCTGTAGCCATAAGTGACCAAGCCAATACAAATGCACCAGAACCTCAAAACCAGCAAAGATTTTCAGGTTTAACTCTACTATCTCATGTACTTGCTGTTCTACAATTCTTCATTCACCAAGGATGCTTCAGTGTGCAGAGTTTTCACTGATTGTACAAATAAAAATAATGGATTAATTCAGTTGAAATCAAATTTTTTATAGCTACCTGATCAAAATAAAACAAGTCACCACAGCCTTCGCAAAAGTTACTTTTGAGATGCAAAGTGGCCTTCAGAAGTTAGAACAAATTACAATCACAGAGCAATCATTCTGCTGTTAAAAAAAAAAAACAAAACAAAACCAAGAGTTATTTGTACCAAACTATATTCTCCTTAGAAATATCAGATAAACAGATTTTCACACCCTCAAGAAACCTGACCAGGTCCACCATTTCTAAGAAAAGATGTCTATTTCAGCTTCTCACAACATTATCCAGTCACAGGGGTTTATGTAACATCCAAGTTATTTCCCAACTTTGCCAGTTTCTTCATTCAACTATAAATTCTCAATTCATTACATAGCAATGACTGAGGCCAACTAATGACTTCAATTTATAATAACAAGCAGAGTTATCTGTGGCAGTAGAAGCAGATTCTGCTTCCAAGTGTCCACTGCCAGACATTACAATTTCATAGCAAGAAAAGCTAAGTAGGACGCGCAGTCATGCCATCAACCATCATGGTTTAGAGCCTAATGTACTAATGTAATCAGTCAGATGGCAGGACAGCTTGTAATTGCCAAAGAGTAATTGTAGCATATAAGGGAAAGATACATACCCTATTCAGCCAATAGCTCCAAAAGAAAGGCAGGCAAACATGGAGATGACACCCGCCTCAGTTACCACAGCTACATCAGGCAGTCATTGAGCTGTATTAAGAGTCCCATTTTCACTAGGCAGGAAAATGCAGTAAGGTACCCAGGGAACACAAGCTGCTGGAAAGCCTTTGCTGTCTGTCTCAGCAAATACAATCCTGCTTCCTTAAAACTTCCCACAGCATCAAGCCAACTAACACAAGTCTTTTAATCGCCATCCACTGTCTCTACTTCCACACTAGAGCACTCCTCAAATTTTTATCATTCTAGAAGTTATATTTTAAATTAGCTGTCTTTGATAACTATGGCTAAAAAAAAAAAAGACAAATAAAGAGGCAGAGCTACTCCAGGCAATGGGAGTATGCCATTTCAAAGATAATCAATAGGCAGAGGAGAGGACTTAAACTAAAATTAACTGGGGGCAGGAATCTGCATAATCACTTTTCTATTTCTAGGAAACAGCCACACTTGGATTACCCAAATCCATTCACAGTGGTCAATTAACTACATTTGAAATTATTCTTAGTTGGTACTTTTTAAAGCTGCTGCCAATTTGAACATAATGAAAGGAATGAACTGTCTTCAAACATGCTCACAATCTAACAAAACAATAACAATAAATACCTTTCATTTCATATAAAATATTGGAGCTCAAAAAAAAAAAAAAAACTTTCATGCAACAGTCACAACATACAATATTCTTTTATGAGGCAAAAGAACCAGTGAAAGCATATTAGAACTCCAAAACCTAGAGATTCATGCTTAAATTACCAGAGCCTGGGAGAGCTGCAGTGACAGTTGATAGCTCTAAATCACAGAACTAAAGAAATCAGAAGAGGTGTCCCTCCGTTTCTCCATGAAAGGTCTCCCAATCTCTCCAGCTTTATTTTTTTTGCTTTTAAACAAACATAGGAGCCTTCCTTACTTAACTGCAGAGCCACCTGAAGGCCAAAGTCTCCAGCTCCTCCAACACTGTATCTCACACAGACCAGAGTAATGGACATTTGCACCCCATTAGATGACCAGACACAAATATATTCCTGTTCTGACTCTGAAAAATCACAACAGTCCACACAACTCACAGGCCTTTTTCCTCACCTTCACTGAAGAGCTTGAGAAAGAGAGAAGCAACTAGACAACAGGTTGATTTTTTTTCCTCTGTATCTATGTTCAGCCTGCTGAAAGTTGATCCTTGCCATATTACCCATCTGCTGAAGGTAGTGGTGTTAACACTCAATAATACACTGCCGTAACTGAACCAAGGATGAAGACAAACTAAAACCATCATGATCAACAAATATAAGTGAAACAAATTTAGAAGAAATTCACTGAAAACTGCTAAGCAAAACCAGCGCCTTCTTATTCAATAGTTTTGTTCCCTCTGTGCTGTGAAAGCTGTATCTGCTCACTTTTCTGGAAAAGAATGTTTTTACAACATTTTGCTCCTGTTACCATAACACTGGACAAAACACAATATTAGCAGAGCGAGAATGAAATTCTAGCCTCGTATGGAGAGACTATTAGCCCAGCTCTAGAGCTGTTCTGCACTCCTTGGGTAACTAGTGAAGGTTTTACAAATACAAAAGTCATGTCTCCAAGAAAGGAGTCCCAGCCTAATTCCCAAGGGTAGACTGCTAGAAATAAAAAAGTTTCAGAAGTTTATCCATTTTGTTCATGTTTGTAACAGAGCTGTCGATACATAAAAAAACAGAAGGTTGCAGGAGGCTTTTCATCTTAACTGGACTCAAACTTTGCTTTGCTGCTATGATTAAAGAAACTCAAAAAATAAGCAGGAAAAAAAACCTCAAAAAACTAACATAAAAATCCAAAACCTTAATTAGTAGTTATTCTCTTTTCCCCAGTTAACCAGCAGTTTTGGTCCATTTACTTCAAAATTAGAAGTAAACCTTCTGTCAATTGCTATGTAGTTCAAGAACAGCAAGCAAAGTCACTATATTCAACCTGCAGTATATAACTTAACACCACAGCATCAAGTTTTCTGTAATTATTTCCAGCAAGATCTGTATTTTACACACACGTTTTCCTAAGCATGACCTATTTTCACACTAATTGCAGTGCTTCTTGCCCAGAAAGAGACTTTTCCATGCAAGCAGTAACTCAATTTTTTTAAAGTAATATAAGGACATTTTACATGCATAAAAGGATGTGCATGTTATGCCCCATATTAACTACACTGCAATTGTAATGCACTCATCTCCACACAATACTACTTTTTTCTGCAAGTTAGTCAATTACTTAACAATTAACAAATACATACTGAGGTATAAAAACCAATATGCTTGATAAACAAATCCAAATTGAGCAAAGTTTTTCTCCACATACAGTAATTTTTACGTTGGCAGACTGGAAAACATTACGATTGTGTTGCAGGTCACAGAGCCACTTCAGAATTTCTCTCTAGCAATAGTAAGGGTTTTCAGCTTGCTAAAGAGAAGCCAGAAACTGAAACACATGATTTACCAGAGGCAAGGGGTACATGCTTGCTACAAAGGACTATGGTTCTGAACATCCAAGTCAGGATGAGCCTAAAGAACCTGTATTTTTCTGAAAATTCCTTCAGAATGGCACCAGGGATTTCATACAGTGAACGTTTAAGACTGCTGTCTTCAAGCAAAGCAATGGCATTACCTGATTGCCAGAATAATGGAACTGGACACCTCAGCAGAAGCTCTGTGAATTCTACATAGCTGGTTTTACTCATTCACCCAATGAAAGTGCATTATGTATCGAATGCCTTCTTTGAATCAAGAGCCTAGGAGGTTAATAGATTGAAATGAACATGACTAACTCCATGACAGCAATACCAAACAAGAGTTTCTATTTCTAAAAGTTTAAGTTCCTTTGTTCCAACATTTAAATATCAGTTGAAGACAGCACTTAACTATAATGTATGTGAACACAACACCAAATTACATGCTAAGACTCTGAAAAACACAACTTTAGCAACATTCCAGTCAACATGCAGCAGCACATCTCTGTGCAGGACCTCTAAAAAGAGGTAGCAGCCAAGGACAGTTCTATCAGCATACCTTGCAAATAATCAATCAAGTTACCTGAGATCCAACACAAGACAGAGTTCCGCAAATTTGACAGCAATTATGAAATGAAAGGTAAGTAGCACATACAAGGGCACAAGAAGTTTTAAGAAGAAAAAGTTACCACAAAAGCTGAAAGGGTGCTTCAGAAAAAAAGACAGATGAATGAATCAGACAAGTCCTCTAAAAGTAGTATAGAGCATCTGCAATGCCCAAAAATTAGCAGCTGCCCATCTTTGCACATGCATTAATGATGTCCCAGACCTCAGCTTCCACTAAAGAACATTTTTTACCACCAAAGCACTTGCAGGGACTATTTTAACATTATTTCCCCTAAACAGGCACATATTTTTGTTTTCTGTTTGTCTAGTTTGGGCCAGACTTCCATAAGGCTCCTTCAGATTTGTTGAGATAATGATTTCTGCACGTAATGGTGTTGTACAGCCCAAGACCTGTATATATATCCCTTAGTCACTCCTGTATCAACCAGGACACATTTTTGTAAAGCTATGGAACACCATTTTTTTCCTCCAATCAATATTTATAGAGTGGTTAAGAATTCATATTGGACAGAAAAGACACCATCTGTCACAGATATCTTGGCAGAAGCTAAAAATGTACTGCTATTTTTTCCCCTACAACAGCCACATTCTGAGTAGCCCAATAAAACCTAATCTCAGAACTTCCATGAAGTAAATCAATCATTATAATTATCATAACAATAACCCATTATTATCCTCACCTAACAAAATTCCTACTAATGAACTTTTAGATGCAATAGTCTTTAAAGTCCATTTTTACACACAATTTTCAAAGAAGTCATATACAGCCTATTGCTGCCTCAAACAGGGAAATCCCTTCCTTTTATACAATTTAAATAATGAATATTTCAGTAAAAGAATAAGTTTAATCTCACAGTTAAGAACTATTACGCTGTTCCCCATATAGGCCAAATTTCATCATATCCAGCTACAGCAGCAATGCTGGATAGTTTTACAATTCTGGTAACTTTCACAATGACAAGAGCACCCAGCCATAAAATACATCACTAAGGATGCAAGCATTACATGCAGTCTTGAAGCCAGCCTACTCAAAATGCACCAACAGCATGCCTGCAACTTCAGGCATACCTATAAGCACTGTATTGTAATGTAGAGACTACTTAGTCATTATGCTTAGATAGCCTAAAAGTGTTACACTGAAGTCACAGAAATGAAAGCTTATAGGATAAAAATAGAAAGTGACACTTGAGAAAGAACATACAATTCTTCTCTCAGCAGTTTTGTGCTGCATTACAGGATACAAGAACCCCTACCTTTGTGTTTACATTCACCATAATCATGACACAGAATGAAACTCTCAAACTTCACTTATTCACTCAACTGAAATAATGTTCTGACAATCCTGAGCTCTTCCTTATCACAAGAACAGAAACGTTAAGAAATGCAACAACAAAATAAGAACACTTTAAATGCTGAATGCCTCTTCTATGTTACAAAAGGTTCTCTTGCCTCACATTCTTCTTTTTAACATGAATTTCCTTGTTTTCAAGTTGTCCTAACAGACTGTTACAACCGTATAGTCAGCAAGTTCACTACCATCAGGAAAAAAAAAAAGGACTTTTCTCTATACCCTAATGAATTAAAGTGCTGCACAAATGACCTTTTCATTTGACAGAACATGTAATATCACCTCTACCTACCTAGGTATGGCAATAAATAAAACTACCCTGGAAAGGAGAATTTCACAAGATAAAAGACAGAGAGGCTTTAAGAGAGAGAGGCATGGAAAAGGCAGGAATTTTCAAGCTGCTTTTTAGACAAGAAATTCTCTCCTTTACTTTTGCAGAATGCCCCACCAACTGTATAATCTCTAATGCTTTACCTCCCTAGACACAGGCAAGTGGCTTTTTTGCAAAAATTGCCATCTTCCAGTCATCTTACTCAACAGCTTGTCCTTAAAACACAGGAAATACCACCCTGTGTCCACACTACATTCAGCAGAAGAAACACATGCAAACAATTCTTGAAGGACTGTGTTCATACACAGCCTTAAATGCCTATGAAATCCAGACCAAAAAGTCCTTGGAAAAAAGCTCCTTCTACTCTCTTTGCAGGTAAAAGCAGTACTTACCCTGATTCGTAAAGTATGACATCTAGAAATGAACAATATCACATAAGAGCTGTGTTACTTAAAACCAAAAGAATTAGGGAGGAACAGTTGCCTGCTCAAGTTGTGATATAGTTTGTGCAAAGGCATGTAATGAAAAGAAACTATTTGCTCAGCACAAAAATCAAATCCCAAACAAACAAAAAAAAAAGAACACTTCGACAAACTAACACAATACATATTAAATGGAAAGAAAAAACCCCCTCAAAAAAAACCCACACACCCATAATCCTCAAATTTCAATCTCCACATCTTAACTTCTCCAACAGAACCTAAACAACAAATACCTTTTTCAAAATTTCAGCCCTTCCAAGCTGCCCTGGGTCCATTGAATATCACATTTATGACAGAGTAATGCCAAATGGCCTGAAAACTGAGGTCAAATCAGTTAACAAAAAAAAAACAACCACACACCCCCCCCCAAAAAAAAAACCAAAAAAACCCCAAACAAACAAAACAAAAACCCACAAAAAAAACCACACAAAACCAACACAGGAAGACTATCGTTTCTCTCCCTCAAAAACAAAAAGTGCATTTTAGTCCCCTTTATCAAAAGGAGAACTGAAATCATACCCATAGGGTAACTGCAGCAGATCACCAAAGTGAACTACAGACCTAAAGCCTGTGCATCATCTCCAGAACAGCTTTCTTCCTCAAATGATAAAACACATCACAAGGCTTATGGAAAAAGAGAGGTCCAGAGAAACTCCAACTGCTGCCAGTATCATTATGGAGCCTCAAGGGTATCACAGAAAATGAAAGAAAATACTGCTTGTTTTTAGGTTGTTTTTTTTTAATATAATTTATTTAAAACTGAAAAGAAATAATTTTCTTAAGTATGTTTTTCATTTTTAAGATACCATGTCATGCAAAAAATCATATTTGAGATTATACACTGACTATTAAGACGCTGAGCATGCTGCTTATAAGAGAAGCTAGATTTAGTAAAATACAACACTTTGAACCTTCAGCAGGGGTAAAGGAATCTCTCATTCTTCTCTGGATCCTTAACAGAAGATACAACTATGAAAAAGGTAAGAGAAGTTTATGGAAGGTGGAGTACAAGAGAAATATTATCTTTTTTTCAGTGTAAGAAAATAAGCAAAGGCAAAATCCCCTTCTCTTTATACAGTACTTTAAAATAGAGCCCTTCTAGAAGACAAGTCAATTATTGGCACTGTATTCGTCACTTGCCCATTTCATGAAAAAATTTGGTTTTATATATGTAAAAACAATGAAATAATTTATACCTCTGCATTAGTTATCCATCTGCTGATCAAGTGAGACAATTCATAAGAGCTTGTCTTGCATAACACATAGACTTTATAAACCTTATTGAAATGAGGGTCTTATTATGCTGCAAATGTTTACAACAGGCTTATTACAGTGAAAATTTTTGTTTCCCAGGCTCTCTGCATTTGGTTCCTATTATTATAGACTTATGCATACAAATGAGAAAAAAAATTCAATTTTTATCCCTCCCTCTTTCTCCAGTCATCAAAACTGGATTCATCCTACTGTACTTGTATTACATATGCAATTATTGACTAAAATAAAGACCACATATGTACTAAAAAATAATAAAGTTTTAAGCAGATCACAACAGGGTAATGAATTACAATAGTTCTATTAACTCATCCCACCAAGTGGTTAAAGAAGTGTCCTCAATCTGGAGATGGTTTAAACTAACCATTATCACTATCAGGCACCTGTAACAGAGAATCAGAGTCTACAGATAACTTTATGCCTTCCGTCATCCAAACTGATTGATTTAAACACATGCACACACAGAGTCAGAAATAATTTCTCTTTTCTTTTGGGAAAGGACTGCTCTTATGACAATGAACTGAGAACCTGACAAAAAAAGGCTGCAAAACCTACATCCTCACTAGTTTAGGCTGACTACACACCACTTTTTCATTCTGAATCTGCTACTCAGAGCTTTTGCATGCTCATTCTGCCCCTTTTAAAAGGGAGTCACTCCATGGGCATCATTTCCCTAAGGGCACAAACACAAACAAGCCTAAACCTTTGAAGATTATTTCTGAGATCACCAATACCTGAATAGAGTGAGAAAACTGAAAAGCATATCAGAAAACACTTTACGCTGGTTTATCATAAATAGCAAATAAATGTAATGTCAGTTTTATGCTTCTCTACAATTCCATTTGCTCCCAATTCTCTAGCTACTAGCCATGGTGGGAAAAAACAGTTAATTTCACTATTTCACACATATACTCCACCACATAAAAATCTTCAATCTTTCCCACAAATTAAATTTATATAAATCTTACTTAATTGACAAGAGCTAATTGACATATTAATTCTCTTTCCTAGGAATGCCAAACCAACATCAATCTGTGCAGCAAGCATTTCAGAGGATACAGGATATATGGTATTCAGGATACAGAAAATATGGTATTAAATAGAAGCAGTATCCCCAATAGCCCAGTGAAACGGACTACAGCGGACAGTACAAAACATTTCATTTAATGCGCATAAAATCCCATCGTGAACAAATTCAGAACAAATGCAAGGGAAAAATATATAAAAGAGAACATAAAACTGCTTATATTCTCATTATTTCTTTACAATGTCTAGCCTTTTTTAGAATACCATAAAATCCTAAACCCTAACTCATAGAAATAATTCCACAGATTAAGTAACATTACCTATCAAACTAAACTCAGTACCCCAACCCAAGTATAAAACCAGTGTACACAGTTCATACTCTTCACAACATCATTTGCATATTCTTATAATTTATTATTTCTCTGCCAAAAACAACCGCTCCTTTTTCAAGGTTTCAGGCTTTTTTTAATCTCTCTGAAATCCATCATCCATCTCAGCCTCCTATTTTGCTGTTAGCACTGTGGGGAATAAGAGGTTGGCAACTTCTCCTTTTACATATATTTACAAATAGTGAAAATTACTATAAACTTTCCATAATGGCATGGCATTCTATTACATAAAAGGGATTTTTTTTTTTCTCCCTTTGGCTAAATACTTTGTGCTCATCCTCCCACCCCTTGCACTTCAAACAGATAAATTTATGTTAATTGATCCCAAACAGCCATTTAATTTGGGATATTTAACATACTTACGTTCCCCACAAGTGGCAGCAGATCCGTGGTTTTTACCCAACGAAAAAGTTGGTAGACAAACTTTTGCAGTCTGCAGTAAACATTCTGCCTCTCATATAAAGTTATAAACTAGTGTCATTTCTCATGCCAATTTACAAACTTGCCATCTAGTAAAAAAAAAAAAAAAAAAAAAATCAGAGTGAATTACAAACTCTGCAACACCCAACACCTCTCAAACTTAATATTTAAAAGGACACAACTCAAAATCACTTTGAGAATTTGCATTCTACAAACACATCCTATATAATGATTATTATTAAAGCAAATCAAGACAAATTAGTTTGCTTTGAATTCATACTAAACTATTCACTTCTAAATGGCTTTGTATATTTTGCTTGTTAAACAGCCTAAAATTTTCTCTTTGAAAAGAAATCATACTCAAAAATACCATTTCAGTTATGTTTATATATCCCCATCTGCTAAGAACAGCAATACCAAGAACAGACTTTGATTGTTCTATGAGACAGGCTTTACAGAAAGACAAGCAGCAATTCTGCTTTCAAAAGTCACATATTACCTACAGGTTATCTGTCATGACCCTTTCATGTTTAACAAGTTTTCACTAAGGGGCAGAAACAGCACCTGACATTTTTCACTACTAACCTTCAGGCCCAAAGAGCAGCACTGATGCTGCGAAAAGCTTGAAATAACCTGGTATCTTGAAGAACTTCTCTCGTACCTTAGAACAGTCCATCTAACAGCTCACTGCCCTCATCAGGGACAGTCCCACTCTTTCCCTGCTTCATTCCCACCTCCTCCCTCGCTTCACACTTCCACCATCACTGAGCAAAGCAAGATGCTTTTCTTGTCCTAGTTAGTTTTCTGTTGGTTTAGCTAACTGAACAAGCTCACAAATGATCACATAAGGACCAGACCCCAGGACAAGGACATAATTAGAATAGAAGCAGAAACATGGTAGATAAGCTCAGCAATCTTGCATCTAAACAGCAGCAAAGCCTAATATTTGCAGGTTTTGATAGGCATTGCTTTAATTTCTATACACCTTATGCTCCAAACATTTCGAGGTGGGTAAGAGGAAAAATTTATGCACTTAATCTTAAATACAAGTTTTCAAATCCACAACAAAAAAACCATCTTCTTCAGGATGGTCCAGCAGGCAGCCCATTCAATTTCAACACTTCAACACTAGTCTGACAGGGCAAGCCTTCACAAATCTCAATCAGAATGCTTCTTGGTATTCCCACACCCAGCACAAAATTTAGAGCCACTGCCTGAGCCACCCAGCTGGTAACACACTGGACAAAGAGAAAATTGCTCTCTGCCTTTTATTGCTGAAAAGACTGGGGCAGTCTTCTAAAACCTTCAATCCCACCCATGAAACTTTAACACTGACAAGCAAGTAAACATATTTTTCAAACCTTCCCCTCCTAAGGTACGAAGCAAAAATTCCTAATTCTTACTCCATGTAGCTATGATAGAAAGATTTCCTTAATATCTGTTTTCTAACAATGTTTATCAACATCCCAATAATTTGCTCATAAAACATTTCCCCTAAAGCATCAAAAATCATGATTATCATCTTGCTATATTATTTATTTCCATGTCATACGAGTTCATCATATGACAGTCATGCAAACATTAAAGAACGGGAGTTCACAACGTAGGAAATAGCTCTTCTGCAGCTCGTCTATTTATTCATGTAAATATAACTGGAAATCGAAAAGAATTGAAAACTATTTAATGATGGCATGCAGGCTGAAATACTCATCTTCAAACAAAACCATCACAGGCTTCCCTAAAATCTGTTAGTAGTATCAGTGAAATAGCAATTTAATAGCCATGATCTGCTCTTCTAAGACTACTGCTTTAAAAAAAGAGTATTATCAATAGTATAAATCAGCTTTGACAAAACAGCAAACAGCCCAGAAATAGAAAAAAGACCCCAAAGTTATTCCCAAGAATTTTGACAGGGTTCATAAAAATTAAAGCAGTAAATTCAAAACAAAAATTACAAAATACTCTAATAAAAACATTCATATATACCTAGAAGAGTTTTTAACTTTAACAAAAAGTACTAGATTTATGAGTTCAGCACAAAATTAGCTTTGGCTATGTGTATAACCAACACACAAGCTACCCAAACCAAGTAATATTTGCTCATCACCCCACAATTAACTGAGCATAGAACCACTTCACTACAGTAACACTAAGCAAACAACAATAAAACAAGCGCTTATATTACAAACTGAAAGACCATTAAGAATAGATAGTACAATGACATCTACTGGGAAATAAACTGCAGGAAAAGTGGAGTCCATAGTTCAGAGCATATCCCTATAAATTTGACAGAGCAACTTGCTCATTGCACCTGGGAGCCAGAAAATTAAGGTTTCTCTCTGAAAAAGGCACAAATCATTTGCAAGAACATATTAGTCAAGAAAATTTCACTTCAAGAAAAAACTGACAACCTAACCTGCGAGAACGCTGAACAGAAGAAATGCACCTAAATTCAGCGTGCTGCAATTACATGCTTCATCTACTGACATGCTTCATCTACTGACATGCAGTTTTGCTTCATAAAGTATGAGTAGCCCAATGTCTAAAGTTCCAGGTATGAGTATCCAACAAAATTTACACAACTTAGACTGCTAAACAAGAGGTTAATTTCAGGTGCACAATTAAGCATGAAAACACAGTATTTGAAAACAAAATCCAAGATAAATGGGCCAGCAGACTCTAGATGTAGACTCTACCAAAAATTTGTTGCAAAACATGGTACTTAAACATATTTTTCAATAAAATATTGTGTTGAACATAATAGAGTAAGATATCACTTGCTTAAAGCACTGACTAGAGAAGCACTTTTCTTACATGGCGCACCACAGTGGTAAACCGCTTCCTGCCTTAAAACCTACAGCCCTAAACCACAAAGATTAATGACTACAAATGCAAGTAAAACATGAGCAACAGACAATAAATTTTAGAGAGCTTATTAACTGTAGGATGCAGAAGCTTGCTGCATGGAATTACAATTCTTGAGCAATGTAATTCGGTAACCACAATCCGAAAACAAACTATAGAAGAGAACAATTAAAATACCACTTGTAACTAACAGTTACGGTCACAACACTTACTTTGTATTAGCTACTTGCAAATTTACAGGTTGTATTTTTGCACTTACACAATACAGTATTACCACCAGCAAGTCCCATTACCACCAATAATATGGCTTATGCTATTTCCACATCCACTCAATACAGAATCAGTCTCACTCTTCCTGAACTCCACGTTGAACTTGTAACACTACAAATGTATTAAATTAGCTTGCCTGGCAAAACACAGCACAGTTAATGCAAAGGAAAAGTAGATTGGTTGAGTGATAAATACTTCACCAACTTTGTCAGCTATACTGGCTCACTTGAAAGGAAACAGACAAGATGGTCCTATACATACATTATCACTAAACTTACCAACCTAACAAGCTCACTGTAAACCTTGAGTAGACAAAGTCATGCAATAATAATTGGTGCAATCATTTAATATAGTTAAAACTCTGACGAGCATATATAGACTGAACTACTACCATGAAATTTAATTTCAGAAAATTAGAATCAACGACACATAAGCAACATACTTTCAAGTACTTTTTTCCTGTATTTGTCATACATACTGAAAACATTTGGTGTCACTTCTGCAGAGTATTCTTTTTATATATCCCGATAATGCAGGGGAGGCTAACTGTCCTTCAAACAACAGTACTTGCCAACCTTACCAACAGTAAATGTCAATGCAGAGCGTACTGAAGCAATGCCCCTTCAGATACATAGCAAGGTTCTGGTAGTGGGTTAGCCTCTGTGAGAAGAGATCAGGAGCTGCCCTCATGACAGGCTAAGCCAGTTCTAAGCCAGCTCCAAAACAGACCCATCCCTGGCCAAAGCTGGGCCAGTCAGTGATGCTGGTGGCACTTCTGTGATAGCTTATTTAAGAAAGGGTAAAAAAACACTGCAAAGAAGCTGTGAGACAGCAATGAGAAAAATGTGAGCAAAACAACCCTGCAGACACCAAGGTCAGAGAAGGAGAAGGAGTAAGACATGTTTCCAGACCCTAGACAGATACCCCTGAAGCCCATGAAGAAGACGATGGTGGCAGAGGTCACCCACCTGCAGCCAACAAAGGACCACTGCGGAGCAGATGGCATGCTGCAGCAAGTGGGTATGCTCTGAAAGAAGCTACGGCCCATTGAAAGCCCATATCACAGCAGGCTCCTGGCAGATGATGCAGCCTATGGAGATAAGTCCATGCAGGAGCAGGTTTTCCAGCAGGAATTACGGCCCATGGAAAACCCAGACTGGAGCAGACTGCTCCCCACTGGGAAAGGCTTACACTGGAGCAGATAAGAACCACAGCCTGTGGGAAGGACCCATCTTGAAGCACTTTTTGAAGGACTGTCCCATTTGGGGGAACCCACATTCGAGCCAGGGAAAAGCGTGAGGAGGAAGGAGAAGCAGAGACAGTCTGCAAGCCCCATTCCCCATCCCCCTGAACCACTTGGGAGGAGGAGTTAGAAGAGTTGGGAATGAAGGGGTGAAGCTGAGCTTGGGAAGAATGGAAGGCTGGGGGGGAAGGTTTCTCATTATCCTACTCTATTTCTAATTGGCAATAAATTAAATTAATATTCCCCAAGTCGAGTTGGTTTGCCCACAGTGGTCATCAGTGTGTGATGTCCCTGTCTTTAACCCACAATCTTTTTTTCCTTACTTTCTCCTGTTGTTCTATTGAGGACTGTGAGTGAGAGCATGGCTTTGTAGGCACCTCACAGACAGTCAAGGTTAACCCACCACAGCATACTACTTCAATTTAAAATCACACATTTTCTGACATCCCACCGTAGCCTGGCAGGACAGATAGACCTACGTATTCATTAACTGCACTTAGGAGTAAGATACTATAGCATATTGTCCATGTATCTTAATGTCTTAATGACTTCTATGGTTCTATGTATCCATTACTACTGTTATACTAGTTTCCTAGTATTTTTAAAGAGTTTCAACTTGTCAGCATCTTCCTGAAGTGCTGGTCCAACATTAACTGTAGCTAATCAATATCTGCTTTCATGTCTGAAGAAGAACTGTTCCATCCATTAATGGTCTTATCACCTCTTCACCAAAGCTGAATTATAAAAGAAACAAGCTTAGGGAACAGAAAGGTTGAAAATAACTCTTCTCCAATACTCACATTTCTGATGGTTAAATATATTTTACAAATCGGAGTTGCCATTGTTAAGGTGATACACATCTTCAGAGAAGAGAATAGAGATTATAGAGACTGGGACTGAGCACGCTCTCAGCAAGTTTGCCAATGACACCAAGCTGTGTGGTTCGGTTGATAAGCTGGAGGAAAGGAATGTCATCCAGAGGGACCCTGACATGCTTGTGAGGTGGGCTGATGCCAGCCTTATGAAGTTTAACCATGCCAAGTGCAAGGTCCTACACCTGGGTCAGAGCA
>WYDI02020996.1:12457-29233 GCA_009867235.2 Psittacus erithacus | reverse complement strand
GAAGGAAGGAAGGAAGGAAGGAAGGAAGGAAGGAAGGAAGGAAGGAAGGAAGGAAGGAAGGAAGGGAAAGAAAGAAAGAGAAAATAAAAAGTACCTACTTGTTTCTTGAACAAAGGCAGCTATGTAAAGAAAGGGGGCCTATGTCAGTGACTCAGAGAGGGAACATCTTGCTGCAAGGATGCCCATCACTAAACTCATCAAAGTATACCAAAACCAGGGACCAAACTCCACAAACAGTTAAAGGTAGTGTAAGGATGAAGTGTTCTGAGTGGCATCCTTTAAAGTTCAGAGGAGGGAGATCTCCAGTTTGCATAGCAAAGGACTAGTCATAATTGATTGGTGTCAGCAGAAACAGGTAGACAGGGAGCACAAATGTGGAAAATAACTGAATAAAGCAACAATGTCCAGAATTCCAGGAGAGACAATATCTCACAAAAATTGATGTGAGATGTATGAGGAGATGCACTCGCCAAGCTTGGACATGAATCTACACAGACACTGCTGCTATGTACCACTCCTACAAAAGCTGCAGTATGTTGTCACTTCTGACCTATACCTGAAGAAGAAAATACATGTACCCCAAAAATTATAGCTCCATATGAGAAGAATATAAGTTATCTTGACATTTATTTCTATGTTTGTTGCTGGACCAGCTCAATTTGTTACTGGTTACAGATCCAGACAGCCTGGATTTTAATACTAGTCCGGGCACTGCAAAAGCACTGGTCTCACCCTAAAACAGTCTTGCTCAAATTCTTCTTTCAGATCATACGTGTTTATATAAGCTGATAGAAAACAAAACAGAAGGGCAGCATACTCAACTGCAACTTTCTTATGAATTTTGCTGTTATGAGTTTTATTTAAAAGAGTGCAAAGTGTAAAAAAGATATTTGCTCAAAACATACTACATACTAATTCATGAATCTTCACTAATACCAGACAATAATCTTCACTAGTACCAAGACAATCTCCAATTACATACTTGTTTTCTCTATTTTTGTTTTTAGCTGAAAGCAATTGAACATTAAGAGAAGTGAGAAATGCATCAGTCACAACCAGTTTTACTAAAAAAAAAAAAATAATTTCCATGGATCTCAAATATTATTGTGTAAGGGAAAAGTATCCTTTGGATTCCTTTTATTTCTTCAGCAATCATAGTAAATTCTATTAAGGTGTTATGAGCTGCTTCTTTGATTAAATTCAATATAATTGCACCAATTTGCCAGCATTTTCAGATTTCAGTCTCTAATTTCCACTCATATGGCTAAGATTTCAGTGCCTAGCTGCTCACTGGCTTTGCTTTTCTTATTGGGAGTCACCTCTTAGCTCTCTGCAGAGAAATATTCTCATGCTTCATGAGCACAAGTAGTGTGGTTAGCATATGCTTTTGTGCATCAGATGATCATTACTAATGCCAGCACCAAAACATTTTATTGTCACCAACCACAGGGGAAAATCTTAATTAATAATGAAGTTAAAGGTCTCAGTTACTTGCTCTGGATCTATCTATATGCACACTCAAGTCTTCATTCCTGTTTGCACGGTCTTAATACAGGTATAAGCTACTTAGTCCAAGGCATCTGCTATTGTCAGAGGATGTGAAGAAAAATAATTTCTCACACATGCTTTACTGATATTGCCAGAGGCTTAACTCCTGTTTAGTTTTCCTGCTGTAACCACTTCAGAGAGAGAACACTGCACTCTTCACAGTCTTCAGTCTTTCCTGTGGAGGACTTAAGCTTTATACAGATGTTTCACCTGCCCTTGGGTCTGACCTGAAACTGCAATCTGGTATGGATAAGTTAGGGCTGCAGAATCAAAATCCTTCTGAAGGTTTACAGTTTTGTGTGGACATAGAAATGAGGACAGCAAAAAGTCTGAAAATGTGAGGTAGCTACCACTGAATGTGTCAATATTGCTATGAAGTCCATGATAACAGATTTATTCTCTGTTTTGTTCCACCGTGTGATTGCCAGACCAGCTCTGCTCTATGCCACCTCACCATGCGTTTGTCCCCTCACCACCATACTGTTCATCACAATTCTAAAAAACAAGATACATTAGCTTTGGACACAGTTCTTTCCCCACCTCCTAATTCACAAAACATAGCCCACTCCAACGAAATGTTGGAGCAGACCTGCTGTGTATGTTAGATTGGTTACTCCAAGGAGGAGAACATGTGGGGAAGGGAAGAATCAGGGCAAGGGCAGGACTGAAACATGGACTGAGAGGTAGTCCTTGTAACTGCGCTTAACTTTCATACTAGCATACATTTCCTTAATTGCCTGATCCATGCAGACCTACTGCAGGGCAGAAGACCATCACCCCATTCAGAGCCTTCCAATACTCTATGGACTCCTTTGCCTAAAGGTTTACTGTGATTGCTGACATTGTCAAGAATCTTTTTAGGTATCATTATCTAGAGTAATATTGCCTATCATTTACAATTTTTTCATAATTATCAGACTGCACATTTGGTATTACCTTAGTCCTGTGACTACTATGCTTACTATGCCAAATCAATCCTTTTTGAAAAATTCGCTATGGCATGCAGCTGCAGTATCTGTTATGGTCTGAAAGAATCTCAACGGTGTTACTTGTCATCAGAAATGTGTCCAGGATTTTCTAGGATTTGAGAGAGTTTGAATTTGAGAATCGGGTTTTGCCCATTAGAGTGATCCCTAGGTGCCAAAGGAAAAGCCTGAGTTTAGTGCTGCTGCTCTTCAAAGTTTGGCAGTATTTAAAGTGGATGTTTCAGGCCTAACTCTGCTTGTTATATTTCCCAAAGCTTTCCTGCCATTGTGCATTCTGTG
Source organism: Psittacus erithacus (assembly GCA_009867235.2). Taxonomy (NCBI): domain Eukaryota; kingdom Metazoa; phylum Chordata; class Aves; order Psittaciformes; family Psittacidae; genus Psittacus; species Psittacus erithacus. The sequence goes on along the minus strand of WYDI02020996.1, from coordinate 26,420 downwards.
CTATAATAACCAATGCTGTAGCACTCGACTGTGCTACTTATAATGCTCCCAGTGCTACTTGACTCTGCTACTAAAAATGCACCTGATGATAATGCCACTTGCCCACTACTTCCTAATGCACCACCAGTTGGCTCATTACTGGATGCCTGGAGGCAAAGTGAACTGTCCCAGTCTTTCCTTCCACACTGGCAAAGATAAGGGTAGCATAATAAATACCACTCAGCCATTCAATTTCCCAGTTCCACTGAGTTCACACATTTGGAATAGGTTGTAAATTCTCTTGAACACAATCATCCATAGATTATCACTGATGCACATACACTGAACTTTGTGCTTTTTATTTCAAAACAAGCGCTGTCTTCAGCAAAGCAGCTCAGCTAAGCTGCTTTCTAGTCTTCATGTGCAATAGATTGTATCTTTAACAAATTATTAATGTTCCTATTAAAAACTGATTTGATTTATATTTTTGCTGCTAGCAATGGTCTAATTATTTTCACATTACTGTGTGGTCATGATGATAATTGTCCTCAATTTACACACTGACTGAGCATTTACTTTCACAGATTTGGAGATTGTGAGATTACTGATGAGAAAAAGCAGAGAACACAGAATTTTAATATAATTAGTTGTAAGGGGAATCTCTAATCAGGAACCATAAAAACTGAATTTTCATTGAAAGGATCATTTTACATTGTATTGGTTTTGTGGGTTGTTTTTTTTTTTCTTTCTTTTCTTTTTCCCCCAGGAGCAGGACAAGCTGATCTTACTCTCTCAGGTATTTTATTTGATCAGTCTATTTATATGTCCTTTTCAGGTTTTTGGTTTGTAACATCTTATGGAGAACTACGATGTGCAAGATAGCATGTAGAGGTTAATGCATTATATTAAGGACTGGGACCTCACTGTTCTGTACATTTTATGACATTTAAGGGAGGACAAGAAATCTTGGCCTTGCCATCTTCAACACAGCCAGAATTTTGCCTTTGGATCGGCAAGATACACATATATGTATAAAACAATCACCAGGGAGAAAGGGAGGAGATAAGATAACAACAAAATAAACAAATTATCAAATGAAAAGTCTGAGCTTGCTAACAGCTTGTCCATTGTCAATAAGCCCTGTAGGTTTCACAGGGGAGGAACATTGTAAATAGTGATTTGACAGCAATTACCCGGATTTATGAAGGAATGTTTGCCATGCATATTGAAGGTGGCAAGTTAAAGCCTGAGCTCATCACCCTGAGGTCTTTTTATAGTTAATAGAGAAATGCAAACATCTGCAAAGAGGAATTAATTTGGTCTTTGCTAGATATCTGTCTGAGGTTGAGTATCAGCTGGGAGATGTCTGCTGCTCTCTGTTAACTCTAAGGGAAGCAACAGAGAAAGTTAGACTATTCTTAGACAGCTAAATTTTAGATGCCTAATTTAGGCAAGATCAATCCCACTCATGAAGGGCTTATATTACCCACATTCATTCTTTAAAATAGGGGAAAAGATGAAAGGAACTGTTTTAATACTATAATACTTAAAGATGAAAGTACTTTTTTTTTATACTTTCCAAGCAAAGAGTAAACATACTACTGGGGCTTTGAAAATTTCAGCTCTCTGTTCTGTCCTTATAAAATGGAATTACAAAGGAAAAAAAAAACCGAAAACAAAACCAAAACTTTCATGGAAATAATTGTTCACCCTGTAGAAGAGGGGTGTTATTTCTACTATACTATACCTGCAGGAGAACCTGGAACTACACATGGTTAGGAACATTGTGCAGCAAAATATTAAAAATATTTCTGTAGTAAACCCAGCACTTTGTGCTTATTCTAACACGTTTAGAAAATTTGTAATAGATTGTCTTGTTTTCACCCCTAGATTCATCATGGTAGATTTTCAAACCCCCAGATTGTATCATGTGACATCAGAACCACAGTATTTAGGAAAACAGCGCAGTCTATGGAGGAACCAGTAGTCGCTATAATACAAATAACTACATTAATTAGAAACCTAGTTTGACAAGCCATAACCCTTCTTCCTAATTTTAATTCTACCTAGTGAATCTGTACGAACAAGTTATTAATGCTGATATTTTGAAATGCCACTTAGGTCTTGTGTAATCAAAGAACTATATTCTCTCAGAACACAAAGGAACACCTAGTGTGAATTTGTAATTAACATGCTGAAGGGGATGCTTCCACCCATGTACTGAATGAAGTTGTCTGGGCTAATGAACAAGCAAAATGGATTCATCTTTTCAACTTGATCAAAGAGTACATAAAGATACAGGCACACATAGTTTTGGGAAGTGTGAAGACACTGCTTAGCATAAGTTTATATCAGAAGAAGGTTGTTAGATCTGTGTTTCTGGATATTAATAATTTCTAGAAGAGATATAAAAGCATCTTGCCTAGACTAGCAGGAAGATGCACCATGTAGCATTAGGCAAAAAAAAAGGCAGCACCTTTGGTACAGGTGAAACTTGACACCATTCTGTAGCCGTGCCTGTATTGGGAAAATTTGGAAAGACTCGTGAACTAACAAACAGGACTATTTATAGCTAATGCAAATCTCATAGGAAGAGGGAATATCTTTTATCAAACCAACAAAACGGACAACTTTCCAGGCACAATAGTCTTTCTTCAGGTCACTTCAGGCGTCTAAGTCCATCTGTTGTTTGGTAGTTTGTTGGGTTTTTTAATGTGTCAGTTGTTAATGAAAGATACTACCTCCATACAAAAAGTTGTTTTGCTTGTGCCCTTAAGACATCATGATTATTATGTACGCCGCCCTAATGGCTGCCTTAAGCAAACTGACCAAAGGCGTAACTTGACATGTCTTAGTTACTTCCCTGTAAAAAGTCAAGCAGAAAAATCACTGAAAGTTTTACCAGGAGGTAAACCACAGTCAGGGGGTGCCCTTATTTAGTTATCTCACAATAAGAATACTGTAAAGATACGGGATACCCATCTTGTCTGCTAGGTTTGTTAGCAGGGTGGCTACTATAGTTAGCGGACATCTTTCTGACAGAAATAACTACCATTTTTCAATGAAGATAAAGTCCAAAGGTTCTGATATGAAGAAACCTATATTCATAACAGTTTGCTGCATTACTATAATCTCTACAACAGGAAAAGTCTTGTATTTACAACATATTTATTGCAGGTTAGAAACTGCTTAATAATCAGTGCTTAAAATTCAATCTAGGGAAAAAATTGCATTTAGACATATTTAGGAATGTGTGAGTAATCATACTGTTGAGGTGTCTGGTTATTTTTAATCTTCCTCCCATGGATACTTGACTATTGCCAACGTTTGTAGACAATTTCCAAACTAAATAAAATGCAGTTTCTCCCTTTATGATAGAAAGCCAAAAATATTCCAGAAGACACTTTCAGTGCTTCAAGTCTTGACCCTTGTGCCAAGGTGAAAGGATAGGACTTCTTTTTAAGATACCCAGTAGTTATCAAAATAATATATCTAACACAATACATACTGGGAAAAGGGAAGGTTGATAAATTCTGCTCTTAAAAACCAGCAAAGGACTGAAAACTAAAAAAGTATTTGAAAACCTAAATAAACAGAAGCCTAAGCTGTCTATCTCCCAGCAAGCAAGCTAGATAGTGTCTTAGGTTTTTTCAATGAAGATCCTATTTTCACAGAATATAAACACGCAACACTCTAAACAACATGCAAACTGAAGAAGCTGACAAAATTCTCACCTGGAACACTGTAAATCTTGCTACTCTGGCCTATGTTTGCACAGCCCATGCATGAATGCTGTCCCCATATTACTGAGATTTTGTTTGTTAAGATAATGAGGATAAATGAGGAAATATATATTTTGTGACTTGAACTGAAAGTGCGGAAATATTTCCAGTATTGCACACTGCAATTTATTTTGTATTTTTTAACATAGAAAGGTTTATGGTAATGAAGATGAGTTCATGGACATTGCTTTCTCTGTTTTCTGACTCTTATTTTATTTATTAATAATTATAAAATGTCACGAACCTTCAGTTTGCTACATGTGACATTACTTTTTCTGAAAAGAAAATCATGTGAATTGTTAAATTATCAATTCAATTGGTTTATCTTTGAAACTAAAGAGACCAGAAAGCAAAGAGGAGCCTTGGGGAATTCATAATAAATCTAATCAGATACAAAAGCATTTGTAAATCTCTGTGCATCTTCATGTTAGTTTTCTTTGTGGTAACCTTATTTTAAGGAAAATGGTTATAGTACACTGTTGCAAAACTAAGTATTATTCCTCATTCTTTAACAGGAAATACTACATATGTAAATACATTATATATGCTGTTCTCACTTTCTGAACAATATTCATTGCTTGTTTTGGAGGATCCTATAGTGGCCTTTCTTAAGCAGAACTCACTCTGGATGTCGTATTTAACTCCTGAAATTAAATGCAAAATTTGGAGCACAGCACTATAAAGGCAACAACTCTGACTTTGAAGACCTCCAAATTCTGTATTTTTTTGTTTGGGGGCTATACCTGTTGCATAAAGTCTGACTGGTGGGTGCTCCGTGCTGCTCAGCTCCTCTATGCTCAGGCTATGAGGCTTGAACAGCCCCACACCCTCCGCTCCTTTGTTTTTTTCACTGCTTTCTGGCCTCCCTCAGGCATCAGCAGCTATGTACCTCAGAGTCAACTTCACAACAGTGGAGAACACGAATCTTCTTCAAACAGTTTGCCATCTGTGAGATCCATTTATAAGTCGTTTGCCTCTGCTGTTCTAAACCCATCAGCAGTTATGCACATGGATAATTTTATGGCCTGGGCTAAATCCTTGAATGGGTATGGACACTGACAGCTAGGATGCATAAGTGCCAAGCTGTTTGCAGCAAGAAGGCTTTAGCCTTTAAGATATTCTGGTGGAAACTGTGTATTATGGATGTTTTTTACAGCTCCTAGTACATGTCCTCCATTTCATTGAGCCCCCTTCTTGCCCCATTTTTTCACCTGGCACAGGGATGGGTACACCTCAGTCAGGAACCAAGTGAGCTTGGCACCAGGAGTATTTGCATTATGGACCACCCAATGAGCATAGGTACAATTAGAACAAATTCAGAAATTTTGGGTGAACACAGAAAATGCAAGAGTTGAAGAATTCTCGTTTGGCCCTGTTGTTATTCATGGGCAGGGAGTAAAGATCTGTGTCTGTGACAATTGTACTGGTGTTTATCAGCAAGGCAAGTGTTTTTAAAATGAAGATTAAAAATGGCATTGCCTGTTCATAATATCATATCAATTCTATATCATTTTTTTACAGTCTATGTAAATTATGTTTTGGATTTGATGTAATCTACAAAAATATGATTAAAATGTGCTTTTTTTTTTCTGTTTATTTCATTCTATCATGCATGATAAGATGACATCCCTGAATTGAAAAACCATATTCATTAATAAATAGTCCCATATTTTCAATAACTGCTTTGGAAAAGATGAGTTTTATCCAAATAGTGAAGTAAAAGCTTCAGCAGTTTCTCCTCAAATGGGGAAGAAATCTTTGGAGTTTTCAGTCTCCTCTCAGTACACACTATTTCCACACAGCTCTGTTACCTCCTACAGAGCTTCACTTTTAGGACATGCCTTTCATCAGTTATTCTCTGCTCTGCATTTATCTTCCCTGTCTGTACTGACAGCACAGGGCTAGATCACCCACTCCAAAGGTAAACACCACATCTTTAGGGTGAATCTCTAGCTGGGGTCACTCTACACTGTGCTCACAGCAGCTCTCCAAGGCAGCACAGTGCATGCAAAGGTCTATATTTTTTATGGCTGCTTGTTTGTGCTTGCTTGTAGGACTGGAGGTAAGGCAGGCTTCAGGGAAAAGTTAATGCAGCTTCTGTTTGCTGTTTCCTAGGAGATTCAGTCGAGAGCAGTAAGGGTGGCTGAGCCTGTTTGGAAATGCTGGTCCCTCAATGAACCAGCAAGACCTACTCATACACAGCTCACCCTCCAAAACCCAGCTCTGCTGGGGCTGCTTTTGTGGGAAATCTTGCTGCTCAGCGTGGCCTGCTGAGACAACTGAGCTTCATGGGCTTGGCCCAGAGGACCATGCAGAAGGAAGGATGGCGCACAAAAGCCAGAAGAATCTGCAAGAAGTGACTCTAGCTTTTGGTAGAACTACAGTGCACAGCTAGAGCAATATTGTACTCTGTGTGTCTGAGAAAGGGATTAGAAATGTCCCAATAAAACCCAGGAATCTTACATTAGTTGTATATGAAGCTTAAGTACAACTTTTCAATGATATTTAAATAATATGGGAATGAATGTAAAAGGGGGTACAGTGGCCCACTAATTAGCAAGTGGATTGCATTTAACTGAACTTTTGTAACAGAGCTTGTCTGAAGAGATTAATTTAGCATTTAATCTATTTGGATTCAATGCACATAGAAAATTATTACATACTTGGAATAAAAGGTGAATTAGCACAAGATCACAGTGTGGGAACTAAAAAATAATGGTGCCAAAGTAAAAATTAATTGTTGGCTGTAATTCCTCAAGAATCAGTATCAGCACCAAAGATATGGAAAATGTCAGGAAAATCTTGAGTACAAAGAATAGGAATGCATTAATATTTTTCTTTCAAGAAATACAAATATAGCAGACATTAACAATATGGAAGATGATCAGAATATCACATGGGAAGAAATGGATAAGCCTGAGAACTGGGACAACATATGTGATTTAATTAGTTTGAAATGCGAGGTAATGAACACAGGGAGCAATGAGAATTTCTTCAATCAGAACTTTTGCAATCATCCTAAGGCCCACTGGTTGAAACAGGAAGACTTAGGGGTATTAGTCAGTCAAAGAATTATTATTCACCACCTAGGTGCACGTAGCAGTAAAAAATGGAAATACAATTCTCAGGTGTATCCAGTGAGGTTTTCAGAAAACGAAAGCATTAAGTATTAATTATAAGTTGCACTTGGTGAGACATTATCTGGTATAGAGTTTAGAATTCTGATAATAAAAACTCAACTAGTTAAACTCCTAATGGGGAGTTAATAGTGCTGCTATAGGAACAGAAAGCCTGTTTTGTGGACAAAACTTATAAATTCGTTTAAAGTAACAAAATAAACCCCAAGAATACTTTTGGTCTATTTGTATAAAAATATGATAAAAGTAGGCTGGAAAGAAAAAGAAGGCCCATTAAAACTAAGGGGGAATTTTGACATAAATAGGACATAATAAATGTGGCATGGAAATTGGAAAAAGATGTTCTAAAAAATCTCATAATAGAAGTAGTGGTGGCAAGAAACTGAATCGGCTTCAATGCATAATGTTTTCAGTGAAGGGGATTTGATAATGTGATTATGATGAAGGGGAGCTGGAATCAGTGATGCAGAATTGTCCCAGAGCCAGGGACCTCATGTTGGATCTGGGAAAATGAAGACAAAAGAGACAAAGACCCCGATTTTAAGAGGACCTATATTCTCCGTATGCATACAGACTTAACTTGTTGAAATCAAAACAACATTTAACTAAACAAACCAGCAAAAAATGTGCAACAACGAAACTAAAACTAGCAAAAGACTAAGTACTAGAAAGGAAAAAAAATGCTGAAGAAATTTTTCATAGAATCGTGCAATGGTTTGTGTTGGAGGGACCTTAAGGATCATGTAGTTCCAATCCCCCTGCCCCAGGCAAAGACACCTTCCACTAGACCAGGTTGCTCAAAACCCCATCCAACCTGGCCTTGAACACTTCCAGGGATGGGGCATCTAAAACTTCTCTGGATAACCTCTGCCAGTGTTTCACCACCCTCATTCAATAGAAAATAGACGCTCTACTTTGCTATGTTCTTATCAATGATACATGTGACTGTATATCTATATGAATGTGTACCTATATATAGCTATCTATGTATATTGATCTATCTGCCTATGTTAACTGTCAGGGACCCATGGACATTGCTCCCCATCCTGGGCCTATCTGTCTTGGCTGAGGGAAAGTGTGCAATGTGACTATCTACCCCATGTCCCTGTTTCTCTGGGCTGGCTGGGGCAAGCACAGGACCATGTCCTTGTGGGGACAGCACTGCTCCTGCCTGCCTCATCACCACCCACCTCCTGGGTACCCTTCTGCCCTGACTTTGAGAAATGCTGACATTAAACCACTTTCATGATCTGGTGCTACTTCTTTAAGAGGAAAGATTTTTCTGCTCTGGGGACCTGGGAAGAGCTTGCTGTTGTTCCTTTCTAATCCATAAGTCCAGCTTTGCTCATGGTGTCAAAGAACAGCAGCATGGTAGTTGACCAAGGAGTTTGGATCTGGGTGTGATGTGCAGAGAAGCCTGGCAGCTGGCAAGCACTCTGGAGCTCTCTCTTTGGCAGCTGTCTGCAAGCCCAATACTGGATTTCATCTGTCAATATCAACCTGAAAAATATCTAAGCAAATGAAATCCAAACGGCTTCTTCCAAGAATGCAAGTGAACCAGTTAGAAACACTGAAGACTTCACAATACTATAAAACTCTTCCTGACATCCAGAAGTGCTGAAAATCTAGTCCTAGTGTTGATGAATTGCTGATGATATAGCAGGGTTAGCAGAGAACACTACAATTCCTCCACAGTCCCAGGAGCAATGGCATGTGTCTTGGGTATTTTAAATTTTGTTTTGAATATTTCACAGAGCTCTATTTGGTACAGACTCTCCTGAAGTAGCATTCTCATTTCAGCAAAAACAGTACAGAAATGATTCACGTTCCTAGGTAGTCTCCCTCAGTGCTGCTGCAGAGAGAAAGGAAAGGGAGTTCATTTTCCTTTGCAGTTACCAACACTAGAGACCAACAAACTTAAAAGAAAGATTTTTATTTTTTCTTCTTCTTCTCTTTCTCTCTTTTCCCTCCTGGAGTGTAAAAAAGAAATTGTATTTGTGCAAATAAACAGCATGTTGCTTTAACACTTCCCCATTCTCAAGCATTTTTCTCAGACTGCTTTCCTCTCTCTCTTCCCCTCCCCTCCCCAGAAGATCTATAGCACTATTCTGGTATATTAGAGACACCCCTCAGGATTCCTATATGTGGACCACATTAATAAGTTCCATGTAGACCATAGAATAACTATGCAGAAAATGCATTATCCAAAAGCAAAGATTCTTCTAAATAGAAAGTGACTGAAATCTCAGCAAAGTAACTTTTACAGCTCAACGTTTCATTTTTCTGAATTCACAGTTGTTATCAGCTGTGCGTATTTTGTTGGTTTTACTTGAATGCACTGATCATATGTTAGTATTTGATTTATGTTAATGAAGATGGTAATTGGATGATAATGAAAAAGGGAAAGAGGAATCAACATAAAAAGAAAAATGTTACAGGGGAAGAAAACGACCAAGAGGGTTGGATCTATTTCTTTTTAAGGTCTTTGGAGTCTTTCCACTGATTTCACTGAGCTTTATCTCTTCTCCTTAGTGAAAAAAAGAACGAGGTTCATTAACAGCTGTTATTAAATAAAAATTATTACCAAAAAAAGTACAAATCCCATCTTCCAGAGAGCTATGTGGAAAAAGAAATCAGGAATTACTTGAAGGTTTTTCTTTGTTTGACTGCTTTTTTTTTTAAATGCAAATACTTTGAAGCACTTTTTCCTTAGAACTGCAGGAACACCTGCCCTGAAGGGGGTTTCTTGGTTTCCTTACTTGGGTCAGAATAACAGAGAATAACAGAGGACCCCATTAACTGAAGGAAGGGCATAAAATCCTTTCTCTGTCTTGTGCACCTAATTTCATAGTTGGCATGTTCCCTGCCATGTTGCTTGGTTGAGAACGGGCTCAGGCATGATCTGGAGCAGACCCAAATGTGCAGCACAGATGAGGGATTGTATTCAAAGAAAGAGAGGTTAGCTGTGGGGATGCCAGCTTTGCCTTGCCACTTCCCTTTATGGCCAGAGAATAGCCTTGTTTTATCCCCTAGTACAGATATGCCCTGTGAGTTCTGAAAACTTTACCTGTGATTACTTTTCTGCATTCTTACTATCAAACTTCTGCCTGTTTTTAAATTGGCAAAAAAAAAAAAATAAATATAGCAAATGCTTTGCTAGAATTGCTTAGAGTAGTATCTCCTAACATAGCGCTGACTATTTACTTCAAAGACATTTTCAACATGGTTTCTTCTGTCTCCTGTTGTGTCAGGACTTATACAATGTTATTTTCAAATAAATAAATTTGTTATTTTGAATTTACTGAATTAAAATACAAATAGGATAGAATGAAGCCGACTGGCAAAGAGGATGAAAAATGTAGAAAACTTTGGGAATACATACTGAAGTAAATGGATTTTAAAATATCCTTTTGCTTGTAGTGTTAGTTGAAAAGTAGTGACAATCCCAGCCTCTCAACAAATACAGGGCAGTATGCGTGCTATAAAATAACTGTGGACTTTTGATATCTTCTAGATCCATAGGTGGCGAAAAGCATCTGCATGACGTGGAGTTTCAGGAGTGTAAAAAGAGGAACTCTGCTCTGAGACCATTTTCATGTCGCACAATGCAGCATCCTAATGTATAGAGGGTAACTACTCGGCTTTTTGTTTAAGACTTACAACATGAAGACCTCAGAACTAAGAATTCCTTCAGTAACTTACAGTAATTTTCCGTCTGTCTTGCAACACATATCTTTGAGTAAGTGGAAAGTAAACATCAAGTATGAGGCAGAAAAATACATGCATTTTCATACATCTCTGGAAGTTAAGTTAAAATTCACCATGCAAACCTCTGCAGCTTTTAACTCCAGCAGCTATTCTGAGAATGTGGGTGCATACTAATTTGATGTTGGCTGTTACCTGTAATTTAGATTGCAGATGTCAAGACAACATGTTTGTAGGTGGAGCAAGAATGTGAGAAAAAGAGGTGTGGGTAGGCTATCAGATAGGAGATACCTGATTTATTTATTAAATACAGAAAAAATGAATACTGCTGCTCCTATTTTTAGGTTGTTGCAGAAGAAGTCTACATTTTTCGGGGTGTCCCAGAGGTAATAGAACTAATCTAAGTGTCACATTGCTCTGCTGTACAGTCTATATTTTAGAATTAAGCTTTAAGAATCAGATATCATAATATCATTGCCAATTAAGTAGCAAATTTTGTAGGACTTCTCAATGATGCTTAGTAAGGCCACATTTCAACAATCTCTCCCATTCAACAGACTTCTTAAAGAAGGTGAAAGGTGGTGGACACCTGCTTTGGTCTCATTGACTCAATCCCTATTCCTCAAAGCCTTGGCCTCAGTTGGATATGTGTGCTATGCAGTTTTATAAGGCAATATTCCAGTGCACTGCTGGATGACCTTGTCTCCCACTGGATTCTGGGATCCTGTACATACAGCAAGGTATTAATGTCCATGAGTAGTCTGACTATGGAGAAGTATGCACATTGTAGGCTTAGCCAGATTGAACACCTTGACTCCACAAGGGTAGAGAGTACCAGATCCCTTGGACAACTCAGCCCTGAAGGCTTTGTATTGTTGATATTAATGCCGACTTACACTGGCCATGCTGGGGAAGGAAGGAAGCCTAAGGACTTCAGCACATCATGGTGCTAAAAGGAAGAAGTCTATATTTTTTTCCCAGCAAAGGGAATAACACTGCAGAAAGGTTATAAAGCTGCTCTCCGTTTGCTGAAGTTAAAGTGACAGCCATACAACCCAGCTCAGCCAAGTGCTCTTGGGTCCCTCTTCAAGGAAGGCAGACAACGATAAATCGAACAAAGCATGTGGGCTGGTGAGAGAGAACAATGGAACAAACAACACACAATGGGGCAGAGCAGTCCTGCAGCTGTCTCTGTCTCCTTTTTGCAGAGGTCCCACTTGAGGAAGTTCATGACTTAGCACTCAAGAGAGGCCATGCATTATTTTGCAGAAATGCTTTTAAACTCCTTTCTGTTTTGTTTTTTTGTTTTGTTTTGTTTTGTTTTGTTTTAATTTATCCCAGCCTCAGATTCTCAGTGATTTTTTAATATATGATGGAAATCAGTGAAGCATTTGCACTCATGTCAATCTAAACGTCTTTGTGGGTTTTTTATTTATTTGTAGGTTTGGGGTTTTTTTTTAGCTTTTTGCAGTATTATTTTATTGTTTTGTTTCTCTTTTAATCCCCCTTTGTTTCATTTGGCAGCTGCAACAATAGTTTCTAGCTTCTGGCAAGGAAAACAGATTCTCTGTCTTGGAAGTTAAATGCATCGCCCCAGCGGCAGGCCTTTCCAGCTTTCCAGCTACCATGAATCCTGAGCCTACTCTTATATTGGTAAGTCAGCAGCCATGCCAGAACAACACGTTGCCAGAATTGTTCAATCAGGCCAGTCTATATTGATTTATTTTTAAATGTATTCAGCATCAGTTCCTCTGTTTTCTGTCAGTTAGTGATACTGTCACAAGCCTTGATTCACCACCGCTTCGATTCACCACCGCTTCTACTGCAAATCCTATGAACACATTATCAAGCAGCCAGGGCACCTCGGATTTGAAACTGACAATACAGGATAAATGTCCCAGAGGTTCAACCCTGAATTTCAATAATTCAATTAAATTCCTTGAATACTGGATTCAGCCAGATCGATTCTACATTGCTTGCACGTTCACATATGAGGCATCCTCCACAGAGAACCTATGCATAGTACCCTTGTTGGTGTATAACGAAGGGAAAAGCAAAGATGTTAAACTGAAGGAAAGACAATCAAACGTTGAACCTGCTGAGCCTATTATGTGAAAAACTGTTCAGGAGGATGCTGCAGTAGCTGAAGCCACTGGAGGATACTGTATGTAAAATTAGGGTTCTATTAAAAATGTATAAACATATCCAGGATTAGGTTTTAAAGCTATTGCTACAGGTATGAAATGAGCTTAACTGAGAACTACTGGGTTCCCTATAGACTAATTTACAGCTAACTGAGGGAAAAAATAAACTCTTTTATTACTTGAATAATTCTGTGCTACCTATAACAGTAGCTAATAGTTAATAAGGATTTATGCCTCTCATAACTGAAAGGTGTATCTAGTTTCAGCAAGTGGGAAGGCTTATATTACTCATACTAGCAATTCATCACCTCTTACTTTGTTCTCAAACAATATAGGAAGAAAGAAAGAGAAAGAAAGAAAAAGTCTGTGCAAGCAAGTGTATGTGAAAGCACAGTTTATTACCACATAGAAAGATTCCTTAAAGATTTTCCAGGCCCAACCCCAAATGTCTCCAGAGCTGTTTCTTTGGGTGCAGAAGTAGAGAGTTGCATGATGCCCCCCATGACCAGTTATTCATGGCAGGTGTAACTGTAACAGCCTCCTTCTCATCCAACAGCAGCTGCAAATCCATAACTGCAGGATGCACTGAGCAGTGATAAACACTCCTCCTGCAGCTGGAAGCTCCTTGGGACCCTCATTACCTCTTGCTGGGTGTTTGCACAACACCCAGAATGAGAAATTATGGTTTTATTTTAAGAAATAGCTTCAGCCCTTGCTGTAATGAAAGAAGGTAAAACAGCAGTAATTGATAGTAATAAAACTTAAATCAACTACCCAGATGACAGAAAGATTGCCACAGCTAGAGAGCCTTTATATTTAGAAAAGGACATTTGTCCTTATGGTCTAATTCACAGGTCATTTTTCATTGACCACTAAGGGACAAGTCATTTCCCTTTTAGCAATTTTACTGGGACTTCAATTAAGAAAAATTCCAATTTTCCATTTGTTTCTAATTAAGCATTGCAGTTATTGAACATTAAAGCAAAACATCAAATAAGGTTCTGTGGCAAATGGTCCATATAGGACATTTCATAATAATACTCTGGAAAGTAAGCATTTACAGGCCTTTCAGTATAAATACTTACCCTAGTATAACTAGCAACAGTGAAACAAAAGAACACTGTAATTTTAGAAGGAAATTTTTTTCTTTTCTTTTCTTTTCTTTTCTTTTCTTTTCTTTTCTTTTCTTTTCTTTTCTTTTCTTTTCTTTTCTTTT
>WYDI02020989.1:15428-28359 GCA_009867235.2 Psittacus erithacus | reverse complement strand
TTATTATTATTGGTGGCAGCAGCAGTGGTTTGTGTTATACCTTAGTTACTGGACTGCTCTTATCTCAACCTGTGGGATTTCCATTCTTTCGATTCTCCTCCCCATCCCTCTGGGAGCTGGGGGAGGAAGCGGGGGGAGTGAGCAAGCAGCTGCGTGGTTCTGGAATGCCAGCTGGGCTTAAACCACGACACCTGTTCAGCTCTGCCTGTTTCCATGTCTGTCTGAGGTCTGAGAAGCAATGGAGGAGCGGCAACCCTCTGGAGGCTAACCACCAGGGACAGCGATGGAGTCCCACTCAGCAGAGGAAGCTTTCCCAGACCTGTCTTGAAGCTGACAAAGCACAAGGCAGGAAGGCAGAATCTCCACACTGTGCCCTCAAAATTGTTTTTCAATATTGCATAGTAGAAATACCTCACCTTTCTCTTTTGGCTGTTATCCCATTTCTAGTTATTCTTTTCTGTCAGGCTGTGAAGCCCATGTACTATAATGGCAGGAAGGGTCAGACTGATAATCCCACTTATCCTGTCACAACTTCACCTAGGGTCATGACTCCTTTCTGGAAACTGCTGACAATCAGTAAATAAGGCTTATGGTCACACATTGATCAGTGAAAGTAAAGCAGATCATTTAAGGAAGTACATTATATCTGTGCACTGAAAATATAATGTTCATGGTGTGGGGGAGAAAAATGCTTCTAGATAAAGATTACTGCACAGTGCGAACACCCAAAGGGAATGACCCAGGTTTACAATTTTACTTCTGACACTCCCGGATTTTTCAGTGGTTGGCCTTTCAACCCCAATTCTTTCTTTTTTATTGCCATTTTGTGCGGGCAAAATAACAGCAGAAAAACAGTTCATAGAAAATATCAAAATTGAGAAACATTGCAATTTCAGTCTACACACGCTAGTACAGGATTGCAGAGCTCAAAAGGATATGTCCTGAGAAGAAATTTCACAAAGTATGTACATCTTCTTGATGTGATTCTGTGATATTCTCCCTCTCAGAGATGGTATCAATCTTCTAGATTAACTGCTACTCACTCAAGCTACATCCTCAAAGGGACTGTGGTTCTTTTCATAAATGATTCAGGCAGCAACAGCATACAAACTCAACTCCTTGATGAGGAAGGAGCACTTACTTGATCATTTGGTTTAGATGAATGCATCTTGCTCCCTGTTACTCAGTAGTACTTGTGATAAACAGACAGAGGCTGGGAGAGCTCACCTCATTGTTTTCATCACTTCCACAGGCTGAGAAACACCAAATTTTAACAAAAAGAAAGGACTGACCTTGGCAAAAAACCACCAACAGTCAGGGATAAAAGCAAAAAAACAAAGGTTGTGTGTTAGTCCGGACAAGTTTTGCCTATTTACTTTTAAAATTTAAGACTAAGGAGAGTAAAAAGTGGATCAGTTTGTACCCCCTTAGGTGTCAAATCCACATTGCACACCTGAGGAAAAAAACTGAGTAATGCAGCATAGGAGAGGAATAAGAGAATGCAGACGAGACAAGGAAAAGAGCAAGGGGAGAACTGAGCCAGCAAAGGGCCATAAGAGAAGACAGATAAGGGTGACCTGCTGTTCTCTGAAAGAGAACAGAATGACCCACTGACAACAGAAAGAAAGCCTAATGTCTACACCAGACTAGGAAAAGGTACTGACTATGGGCTATGTTGTAAGAATTGACAAATCTGTTACTCAAACTGTTGCAACCAAGGAATATGTATGATATCTGCCATGAGCAAAAGGCCTGAGATGTGGCCCGAGGCAAGAATTAACACTGATAGGAAATGAGCATAAGGAAAGCACAGAAAGAACTTCCCTAGTTGCCCTTCATCTTGGAACAAATGATCCTGTCAGATTCCTGTTGAAACAAAATCCAGAATAGCTCTGACCACTAGAAATGAGGTTCAAAGCAATACCGGGAAAATGCATGGGGTCAATAAGAAAGTGAGGATCAACAGATGAATTAATGGAATATGTTATTTGAATTTGAGAAAGATTTCAGATGTGTGATTCTTGGGAGGAAGTAATGAGAAGCAGTCTCTTGACACAGGGATTTCCTTATCGACCACAATACCTGGCTAACTTACATATCAAGATCAAGTTTCATGCGATTTAAAGCAAATAAATTAGAAGAAGAACTTTTAAGAGAGAGCTCTGAAATCCATTGCTTCTGTCAGCACTTAAGAAGAAAGCATAACAGATACGGAAACACTCTGGATTAATAAATGCCTGGAAGCAACAGAAGATGAAAAACAAGACAAGAGAAAAAAACACACACTGAAGGAAGTGGTGGGGTTAGCAAGGCAAAGTAGTTAAAATCATACAATCAGAAAAGAGGAGGAGAGACACAAGTGCCTCAAAGCCACACATAAAAGCAAATGGAGTCACTAGAATTCGATATAATACATACAAGCAAATACTGTAAGACTCAGCAGGTAGTGGAGAAACAGGAAATGTTGATCAGGATAAAACATAATCCATAAATCAAAGTAGGGTGGGGATGGGGAATGAAAAAGGTTTAACTGTACAATCAGACAATCAGATAAAGGTTCTGTCTGAAAGATAGATCTGGCAATAAAAAAAAGCTTTGGGAAATTGCAGGTGCAGCAGTGGTTTGATGCTCCTGGGAGTCTGAACAGATGTGCAAAAACTGCTAGCAGCAGTCCACAAGAATTATAAAGTAGTCCATATGGGTAACACAGGGAGAACCAATGAGAGAGATTCTAGGGAAAGAATTCCTAGAAGACCCCCTAGAAGCCCCCAAGGGAGGTGACTGAAGATGAGGACCCACTGATAGCAGGACCAACTACGAGGTTATTATCACATACAGGACGAGAGGTGCAATAGCTATTCATGGAAACTTTGTAAAGAAGAGAAGTTAAATTCTTTAGGATCCCAGGAAACATTAGCAACTAAAGACTACCATGGGGAAAGGGCTTTATCTAAGATGAAATGTGAAAGATTACGAGGAATTTTCAGCCAGGGAATTGCCAAAGAGTGCATAGTTTGTGGTGATGCAGCTCCTCAGATAGAGTCACAAGAGTTCTCTATCTATATCCAATACCTTTAAAGAAAAAAGAAAAACTGGGGGGGGGAAAAAAAAAGCTAAAAAAGCTGCAACAAACTTAAAAAGTCTTCTACACAGATAAAGTAAGAAAACAGATCGCAGCAAGAGCAAGAATACCTAGCTTGAAAACATAGAAACATTGGAAACTTTGAGAAAAAAACCAGACAGAGGAACATTATTCCATTGGGATGCAAAGTATAGGGAAAAACTACTGGATAAGTAAATGTAACTATACATTTTAAACCTTTATTATTTATATTAAAAAAGCCTTTATCATTTACATCATAAAGCCTTAATATGAAGTACATGTTAATGGAAGATCTCTGCCTACGACATGATAGAACCCCTACGGACTGTCATTTTAGACCTAACTAGAATAAGCTCACTAATGGGGCTATACTGATTGGGTAGCAACAGTTAGCAATATACTGAAAGAGACTTGTGAGGCTGTGATATCAGGAGACAGTAAAAAGATGCCTTTATGCTATCTTCCTAAAGAAATTGCTAGTGCAAATGTCACATTAGGGTTGATGACATAAAATATTTTTACATATTTTTAATGCTTAGATACTCAGGGAACTCCTAACAAGAAAAGTAATGTTTACTTATTTGACCAGCACAAAGGCGCAAGTTCAAAATACAGCAGAGCCCTTTTGACTTTCACCTTTTGATCTGAGTCAGCATACAAGTTAAAATAGAAAAAAAACAAAGCCGTGTGCGATACCAATGCTTAACTGACTTGCTTAGACTGGTGGGTTTTCTAGCTCACAGGCCTAGGACAAAGACATTCTGGCTTTGAAGTTTTTTGTATTACTTCTAAAATGAAAAATTGAAGCTTTTTATGAAGCAAGTATATCGGTATTAGCTGGCAGCATGCAGAAAACACACTTTTATGAGTTCCTAGCTATATCTTCTGTAGGAATAAAAAGAAAGAGCATGAACACTAATGAAATCCTGCATCACAGCTTGTTTGAATAACTAAACCAAGAAAAGTCACAGGAGTCGAAGAACAACACAGTAAAGAGTTCTGCTACATGTTTTATCAAGCAGAAATATGACAAAGAAGGAGGTGTGATTAGTCATTAAATTGAAAGCGTGTAAGATCTAATCTAACCTGCTGGTATTATAAACAAGATACCTTACACCTAGCAGTTTATATTGCATGCAAAAATATCAGTTATGGTTTAAACATTTTCGTGCCCAATATTGACTTTAAGCCTGCAGAATAGGCAATCCAACACTTTCCAAGATCATATTTCACACTTTAATCATCCTTACTTTTAATGATTCACACTTTATTTTTAGCTGGAATGTGTCTAGTTTTGGCTTCCAGCTGTTTGCTCGTGTTATGCAGCTCCCTACTAGATTAAAGAGTTCTGTAGTACCGAATAACTTCTTCTCATGAAAACGCTTATCCATATTGATCACATTACATGCAAATCATCTTTTGAATAAACTAAACCATACTGTGTTCTCTGTCTTTCATTCTGACATTATCTTCAGCCCTCATACTGTTTATGTTAGTTTCTTTTGTGTTCTTAATCTTCCAGCATGCTTCTTTTAATATTAATTCATCTCAATCAATTTTAGCTGTCTGCAAGCTGGGTACCTAGCCTGGGCAAGTCTGCAAGGTCCTGCTATAGCCCACAGGGGACAGAAGGCAACTCCAGAGAGCAAACCACACTTATCTCTTAGACACCTCTCTTAGGACCAGTTAATGATAATTTGGATGTAACTGTCTCTCCACGGACTACAGCAGGAATCTAGGCCACACAGCTGGACTGTACACCCAGCTTTCAGAAGGCTGAATTTCAGTGAGATCAATTCGAGCTGATATTCAAACTCTAGTATCAGTTGTTTTAAGCATTTTAACATGTACCTCATCAGGACTGCATACGCTAGTCAAATCACCTCACTGCTCTTGCTATACACACTTGCATGTGTGCTCCTTTCTGCTGCATCGTAACAGAGAAGCTTGTTTTGATTTCCTTCGTGGTCTATGACTTCTATATAATTTTTTGGAACCCTCTTCCAGATTGCGATTTCTCCTTTTGCAATCTATATTTGGACCAAAGATCTCATGGAAAAATAAAGATCACTCTGCAAAACTCTATCACTGTTCCTATTGTAACTATTATTATTCAAATAGTCTCACAGCTCAATTGCACCTATTTAAACTTTCCATTTTGGAGGTTAAATGAAATCAAACTGAGCTTTACAGTTAAATGACACCTTTGACATAAGATGAACTCTTTCTTTTAAAGATGTAAAATGAATGAGAAACAAAGGGCAACAGGAACTCCAGTAACCATCGTCGCTGGTGAAGAAAAAGATTGCAAACCATG
Source organism: Psittacus erithacus (assembly GCA_009867235.2). Classification (NCBI taxonomy): domain Eukaryota; kingdom Metazoa; phylum Chordata; class Aves; order Psittaciformes; family Psittacidae; genus Psittacus; species Psittacus erithacus. Next base: position 22,939 of record WYDI02020989.1, on the reverse strand, counting down.
TCATGAAGTAGAACAGTCTACAGCAGTTTGGCAATCCTGGTATGACTCTGAGGACCTACCAGTCCACTGACTCATAGGCAACCTACCCCAGGTATACCACCTCCTCAAAAGATTACAGAAGTTAAAATCTTCAAAATTGTAATGAACATGCATATTAATCTACCTGTTAGATAAGTTTTAGCCACTTATCTAAGAGAATAGCAACACATTTGTATTGGAAGATTGAATACGTTAATGTTTTGTGTATAAATAATTGTGTTTTGAGAAACATTGGTGTGCTAGTTTTGTGGAATTACCACCTAGCATCCATCTCTGCAGAAATGAAACATCTAAATGCCTTGACCATGTGTGTTTATTGGCTTCTTGCATGCCGGGTGAAAGAACCCAGATTTGAGACAACAGGTATGCCTGTACTTATTTTAGCAGCAATCTTATTCTTGCCCATAATCACTCTTCCTTAAACTAAAACAATTATGTTCCAGCAGTACAGAGCAAAGGTTTGCTAACATTCCTTTTGTCTTTTCTTTTCTTTTTTTTTCTTTTCTTTTTTTTTTTTTAAGTTGTAATCTTCACTGGCTGCTTTGCATTTCATTGTAGGTTATTATGACATGGGAGTGAAACTTGTCAGTTGTCAACTTCACAGTGTCAGCAGCCTGGAAATGCTCATGCTGCTAACTAGCAATTACTCACACATCAGTGTTAGATCTGAGCAAGCACAAGCGTCTTTGCGAAGCGTTCAGAACTTCAGTTTCAGCTCTCACTGCACGCTATTAATGACAAAGTACAAATCAGGGAAAGAAATGCCTTTTCAAATGCAGGCATTCAGCCTGGGATATTACCATTTGCTTTACTATAGCTCCAATCAAGGAACTTGGGAATGTGCTGATTTACATGGGACCTACTGGCATTGCAGAGATGCCAGATGGTGCTTGGCCAATCACAAAATCAAAACGTGATTTTTCAAAGAAATGCAGTGCGCTGTACCAGTGCTCATACACAATGTCTGTATGCAAACGCATCAAAAGTTTCTGCCACTAATGACTAATTGCCAAGTCACTCAACTGTAACGCAAATTGCCACTTTTTTCTCTCAAGGTGAAGGTGTTACTCCTCACAAGTGAATTGTGGGGTTGATTTTTTTTGAAGTGTGTTGACAATAAGACATACTAGCCTATCTTTGATGACAGGGAACTTGCAGGAGATTTGCTGTCATGTACAACATTTTTACACTTTTCTCATAGACTAGTTCTACATTTTCTAACAAATCTTGCTATACTGCTCACATTTTATATCTTTTTTTTCTGTTTGCAGTTCAGTAATAGAAACACTGAATGGTAACAGCACCACCATTGTTAATTTAAATGAAAATACTGGGTTTATCAAAATAGAAAACCAATGTCATGTAGTTTTAGCTTATTGTCATAAGTTACAATGGCAGTAGGCAAAATTGTGTGCAGTTAAATAAACATTCTTTTAGATGAGCATAAATTATAGCCACTCATGTAACTTCAAAAGAATAACTGCTATTTAACTAAGCCATATTATTTCTCCTAAAACTTGATAAATTTTTCCTCAAAAATTCATAGTCCTTGTTAGTCACTCTTTTTTTATGATCTTTACAATATTTTATATTATAGCTACTTATCTGGCAGTGGAAAAATTTTTAAAAAATATATATATGGTATTATTTCTAAAGATCTTTTCCTACTTTTGCTCCTTTGATTACTGATAATACAGTCAACCATGGTAAAATTCATCATCCGTAATAATTAGAGTTATTATAAATATCAATTGTCTTCAAGTATTCCAACATCTACTTTGAGTTAATGAATTATACCAGATACTTAGACTGGCATTTTAATCTGTGCTTTGTCATGACCTGTTGAGCATCATGTGACAGAAAATAAACCTTGAGGTATTTCTTGTCCTAACTTCAAATGCTAACAGTCATATCCTCTCTCCTCTGAAGGAAAAAATGATGGGTAAAGAAGAGATGTTTGTACTTTCCTGACTAGCAAAGGCTAGACTTGAAAGAGTTTTTTAAGGACCATTGTGGATTTTCTACAAGATTCAAGTTTGAGGACACTCAGTGTTCAGACAGGATAAAAGACTGTCCAGAAACTCTTTCCACAATGCTGCATGTACACTGTTGCAAAACTCAACTCCAAGAAGTAAGCTCCACTTGGCAGTGCTGTCTCTTCTTAATGACAATCAAAAAGACTTGGACAGTCGTCTGCACATTCTTGGCTAAGAATTCCTTCCTCAGCATTCACAATTTAGGAACATATGGGCTTTCTTGTCAGCTTACATTCATACCCATTTGTTCAGATGGTGTGGAGTCTGCCCACAAGTCAGTCAGATGGCTGCTCTACGATACACGTGGCATGCAGTAATGGGTTTAGCTGAGTAGCCTGCACAATACTGAAAATGCCTTTTCTGCTGCAGGATGCCTCTCATCTGTACTAGCAGCCAAGCACTGGCATCACATGACTCCTTCCACTTGGTCAAATCTATTTGAATAGATTTGCCAGAAAAGAAAAGGAAGCTATCAGCTGACCACTCTCATTGACTGTAGGAAACAGGGCTATCGGAGTAATAAATACACAAAAAAAAACACTTTCTCAAGAAGCAGCCTTGGTTAACCATGCAAACTTTAGGTGGCCCAGAGGAACATAAAGAATATACAGAACTACAACTGAGTAATTCAGTGAAGATTAAGGCATAGACTGTAATTCCTAAAAAATATCTAGAAATATCATTTCACGTTTGCTTCTTTCACTGTTGCTAGGAAAACATAGGGAATAAGTGCAAATGACAGCAAAAAAGATCATATAACAGGTGCAGTCGACTCCTAGATAATGACTTATCAACCTCAAAGCATAGTAGCATTCAGAATATTGGAACTTACATTTTGTATAACAAGTTTATACTTGGTTTTAGATTTCGCAGTAGCTGGTCCCTAAAGAAACACCATAGGCACATTTGTAACAAACCGAGTTTAATGCGGGTGGCCCAGGGCATCTAGGAAGAAGCTTCACATCTCCAGTGTGCTAAACACAAAGACAGTTTTCAACATCTGTGTAGTAGCATCCCACTGAAGAAAATCCCTACTGCCTCCAATGAGAAGATTTGGCAGGCAGGTAAATAAAACAGGTGAAGACGCAATCTTTTCCTCTGTGTTACAAGGTGGCATCCCGGCATATTGCACCAGAAAAGATTTATAGAACAGATTACCATTTACATACATCAGGACTGCATGACTGGGAAAGACATTTGTATCTGAACAGAGATTGGTCCTAACAGGAGAAACTTGTCAACCTTTACTATACTTGCTACACTTTCATTTAGTTCATGTAGGACAACTGGCCATAGACACTTTTCTGCAAGATAAAGGAGTTTCCATGGCTAATCTTTTCAACTAGTATTTTCACAAATTAAATATCTTTTTCAAATGATCTGTTTATTTTTTTCCTCCAAATACATACAAATTCATGACAAATGTTTGTTAATCCCACAGACTGGTATGTTCTAGCAAGTATAAGCATGCAGAAGGAAGTCTGAGCTGCAGATGAAAAACCTCTCTCAAATTATTCCCATTCTGAAAACTGCTTATCCAAACTACTTAAGGGAATGCCTTCAAGTAATTAATATACCCACAAAAACATGATGAGTTTGCATAATTGAGTCATCAGAAATAGATTAAACTGGTAGTTAATATAGCTTGAAATGTCTAATCAGAAATCCTCTAAAGTGCTGCCTTTCAGTTCTGTGTCAGTAGAGACTGAATTAGGAGACAGATGAACCACTTAATGAATGTAAATCCAAAAGTAAGAACAAATCCAAAGAAAATAATCCTTCAGTAAAGAGTGGTGATTTAATACAATTAAACTACTCAAATAACATAAAGTATTTCTTGTAAATATTTGTTTAAATTCTTTAGGTCATTCAGACTACCACCTGTATTTCCTTTCTATAAACCCGTGAGTAGTAAAACTTTATCTGCAAGTTCAGTGGAAGATGAATTGCGAAGTCTGTTCTGCAATCATAAATGAAAACCAGTTTTCAAACCTGCACATAAAGCACTACAAACAAAGAATACCTTCAAAAATATGTTAAAAATATTGGAGGAAAAAAAAAAAGGTAGCTGTGGATAACATGGTATTAACTTCACTGTCTCTGTTTTTCCGAGTGAATTTTACTATATGCTCATTGTTTTTCTTAGCAAGCAAGGCAACAAGAGACTGTGCCATAATACCTGTGATCAGAACTAGGGGTCAACATGATCTTTTCTCAATAGCAAGCTCGAAATAAATCCTGCTGCTTTATGCTGGCTTGCGTCTCAGGTTTAGAAAGTTGTATCAAATTGAAGTGTAAGGACTATGCTTCAGTGAAAAAATGTTCATTTTACCTTGAACCTCTTTTCTAGCTCTTAAAGTATTCCAAGAACAGAAGAAATTATAGCATTATAAAATTCATGAGAAAGACACAGCTCATTAAATTTGGCCTTGGATCTTAAGCATCTGTAGAACAATGACAAATGAACTCGCTTATATCATTTATATTCTGGAAAGAGAAGAAAAAAATCACAAAAGAAACCGTTACTTTTCATGCATAGACTCAGCATCAAATGTAATGATTCTTAAGCCACCAGGCCTTACCTTCTAGAGCCTATCATTACCAAACCTGAACAGTGTCATACATTTGACTATGATCCAACACATACTCCACAACAAAAACCATAATTTAAAACAATATATAAACATACACATAAGTAAAACTGACCACATTACAGCCAAACTTCTCCAAGGAGGATTCACTCCATAACCTTCCTGGGGGCTGACATAAGATTGATGGGCCTATGATTTCCTGGATCCTCATTTAAACCCTTCTTGTAGATGGGGGTTACATTTCTTTTCTTAGTCTTCTGCAATGTCCCCTAATCCCCATAACACCTCAAAGATTGTAGAGACCTGACTCACAATGGCATCGGCCAGCTCTCTGAACACCCTCAGGTGGATATCCTCAGGGCCCATCAATTTGCAAGGGTCAAGCTGCTGCAGGAGTAGTTCATGTACCAGCTCTTCTTTCACTGATGGTGGGTCTGTACTTGCAAGAACCTGGATTATTGTTCCCAAGGCCTGGGGCTTGATAGTGCTGGTAAAGACAGAGGTAAAGAAAGTATTGAGAATCTCTGCCTTTTCAGTGTTGTCGGTGATCAGCTCCCATCACCTGCTAAGAGTGGGCCAATATTTTCCTTCTGTTTCTGCTTCCTGTTTAAGTACCTGAAGAACCCTTTCTTGTAATTTTTGACGTCCCTGGCAATTTCAGTTTGAGCTGGTGGACCTACATAAAGACTGCACGGTCCTTCGCATGCACCCTCCTGCACAAGCTGCTGTGCCCTCTCAATCCATGTTTGCCCACTCTGCTTGCGGCACTCCTGGTCACTTGCACTTCTTAGGTCCATTTAAATCTCCCACAGTTGCTCCTGGCAATTCCCAAACCATGTCAGCCCCTATCATGAGAGCTGATGACTCTTGGTGGGGCCCTCTGCTCTTTCTCAGGTTTCCCTGGCTCCAAGGAACCCCCTGTATACTCAATATAGCGTACAGCCACAGAACTTACCATTGCAGCAACTGTGCATCTTCATCATACCTCACTGACCTAAACATACATAAAATACTGTGCATCCCTTAAACATTCAGTACACACAGTATAGAATATCCACATAGGTTTCAGACCACATCAAACAATGAGCCTTGTCAAACTTTGTGCAGTACATTCACTTTGATAACTGCTATTTCACAGTCCCAGATAAGTTCTAAAGGAGAAAAGCTTACTTCAACAGTACACATGGTGACTCCATGACCATTCAACAAAGCACACTCTCAACTTACCACTGCATTAGTATTCCAGCAGCTCAGGACATAGAGTCAGCTGGCACAGCATTTGTGAAGCAAGGTGAGCTTAAAGGTCCGTGTACATATAAAGAATGAAACATGGGGACAATTATAGAGGAGGGGAGATTTGTAGAATAATTACTCCTAATGCTGGAAACTAATCAAAATATTTTAGCCCATGCTCTGGATGCAAAATTCAGAGCATTTATAGATGCCAGCTTTCCCAGATATAATCTCTGAGAAAAAACAAATAGGCAAACAAGGCGTAAGTCTGTTTTACTGAAGTCAGATCAGTAGTGTTTACCCAATCAGAAAAGCAGAAAGGACCTATTCTCTCCCCCATCTCTACAATAGAAAAGCAATGCATGAAGAAATGCTAGTTTTAGATAGCACTTGCAATGGGATATATCTACACAGTTCCATCTAAATACATGTTTCCCAGTAAGTGCAAAGATAAATATTAAGATGCAGTATGAGGACTGAGAATTCAGGAGTACAGATGTGGTTCCTGAGCAGAACCCTGACTAAGCTATGGAATATTCTTCAAGCAAAAAGTCTATCAGTCAGGTCAGTTGGAAGTTGACAGCAGAAATCTATAGACATGTGCTAAGTATTGGTCATACGCTCATGGGAACAGAAACTAGAACAAACCACCTTTTAAAATAAGACAATAAACTGCTTCCCAATCAGTATGCATATACTGTTTTATTGTGTGTAATTCTGTACATCAACAATTGTAAGGACACTATCCTCCAGGACTGTCTTTGAAACATGAAGCAAAGGAGTCAAAATTTCGAACATTGTTGACTGCGTAATACCAACTTACAGGAAGATCGTGACTCCTGGGGAGCTCAGCTTGTCAGGGCATTCCACCAAAAATACAAAAACTGTCTTCCAGTATTGTTCAGCTAATGGAAAATAGAGTGAGATGACAAGACCAGGAACATAAACCTACCCAGAGTTTGCACAGCAGAAAAGCTGAAACACTGTAATGGAGAAGTGGCCTGGGACTGCTGCGTGATGAGTCCTAATGGAACAAAAGAAATCTTTCCATTTCCATACAATTAAGGTTGTTGCAAACTGGAATTGATTATGCAGACCTGATCAGGACACTTACTCAGCCTAGAGTGTGCAATCCACAGAATAACATCTTGTGAATAAGGTCTTGTGTTAAGGCTTGTGATTAGTATTCTGTTAGGGATTGATTTGATTGTTCCAATTATGAGAATTAACTTACACATGGACTTTGAAAACATGAAACCATGTGGGAAACCTCTTGCACTGCCACAGTAATTCTCATTCTTAACACATTTGATGCTGATGCCAACCTTATGAAGTTTAACCATGACAAGTGCAAGGTCCTACACCTGGGTCAGAGCAACCCCCAGCACAGCCACAGGCCAGGCAGAGAAAAGACTCAAAACAGTTCTGTGGAGAAGGACTTGGGGGTATTGACTGATGAGAAAATGAACATGAACCAGCTTCAGTGTGCACTCACAGCCCAGAAAGCCAACCGTATCCTGGGCTATATCAAAAGGAGCGTGACCAGCAGGTCGAAGGAGGTGATCCTGCCCCTCTACTCTGCTTTTGTGAGACCTCACTTGGAGTATTGTGT
>WYDI02020986.1:0-27911 GCA_009867235.2 Psittacus erithacus | reverse complement strand
CTGAAAGTTAGAAACACAGTGCTGCACCAGCCACTAAGAAGGAGAAAAATGACTGCTACTGCTGAACCCAGGACACCAACCAATTGTGAAATTTGTTATTGATCTTAGTAAGGTAGAACTGGTACCTGATTTTATTATTATGTATTGCCCTAGAAGAAGAAAATGTTACTGAATTTATAACATAAATATGCATGGGAAAAATACCTCTGTGGAGGTGGGAAGAATTTTTGTTGCCCCATCCAACTTCCAGGTGCACCAAAATTCTGCAACATGTACCAGCATTAAAGAAATACTTACCTTGCTCTGAGATGAATAGGCGAATCTTGGCAAAAGAGTATCCAAAAAGCTAGTTTGGTATGTTGCACAGTAGAAATAAGGTCTCTGTTGCTTTTGGGAACTGTTAATGCTCAGTTAAGGAGGTGAGAGTGAGCACCTTGCAGATAGTAGTTTGCATTATGTAAATCCTGTTTTGTGAAAATAGTGTTTTAGTGCAGAAATATGAACTGTTTAACCTGGTATATTTAATGTTTCCTTTTGACTTCAAGTATGTTGGACCACAATAGAATAGCAGATCTACTGTGAGTGGAGGGAAGGTATCTGGATCTGATATGTTGAACTTAACTTTTCTTCAGGAGCCTTTGGTTATTTTGAAGTCACTCATGATATTACCCAGTATTGCAAGGCAAAAGTGTTTGAACACATTGGAAAAAGAACCCCGATTGCTATCCGATTCTCTACTGTTGGTAAGGCTCTAGAGTTACTGTGTATCTTACATGTGTGCTGCAGTTACACTGATAACAATATTTACGTTATTATGGAGTACTTAAGGTAGTTGAAGTGCTTTCTGCCAATCAGTTCCTGTCTGTGACTTTCATTTACGTTTCAAGACCTTCAGCAACTTCTGCATCTTTTTGTCAGAGCTCTCTGCAGGTACTTTTCCACCTGGAATGCCAGAGAAAGGATACCCTGAGCAAATTTTTTCCGAACAGAAAGCTTGTCTGGATGGTTCATAATCAACGGTTGCATACTGCAGGTTAACACTTGAAAATTAAACACCTATAATCATAGAATCATAGAATAGTTAGGGTTGGAAAGGACCTTAAGATCGTCTAGTTCTAAGCCCCCTGCCATGGACAGGGACACCTCCCACTAAACTATGTCACCCAAGGCTCTGTCCAGCCTGGCCTTAAACACTCCTTATGCTGTAGGAATGCTTTGGGGATAAATGCTGTAAAGTCAGTACGAGGCAAGGAAAAAGAACCAGTCTTCAATAAATAAGAGCTGAATGCGTAAACAAGCGAAATCTTAAATTATATTAGTTAAAGCATGCATTATGATCAGTATCTTGTCTGGTAAAAGAAGATCTTTCAAAATGTGTTAGTACTTTATCTGTATTTAAAAGAAGAGAAATCCAAAGAAGGATTCAGTTCTGGAAGTAGTATTGCAGAGAGAGCTGTTGTTCAAAGAGGCTTAAGGAGCCACTGGTTTTAGCCTACCAGCTTTTCTCTGTGTCACCAAAAGTGGAGGGGCCATGGAATTTTATACCAGGGGAAAGACATGCAGCTGAGTTTGACCTTTGTGTGCTGCAGTGGGGTATTGTATCATTACCTTCCCTTTCTCTGCTCTGTTTGAATGTGTTTCTTCCTAGCTCTTCTGTACTACACAGTTATTTTAATGAGAGAATGAGCGTCCGTGTCATTTCATCAGTATGTTTAGCATTAGCTGTTCCTGGATATTTCTGGAACAGCTTTCCTCAGGTATTGTAGTAGGCACTTCTGCTCTGGTATAAAGTTCCCCATTGAAAAGACTGTTTTGGATAAAGCAGGAGGAGAATTAAAAGGGTTGCAACTCTTCTATGTGAAGTTCCCTTTTTTTTTAGGTTTGTTATTTAGATTTCTACCTTCCAAATGTGAGAGCTTTCACACTGGGATTTGAAGCACAGAAGCTGTTTCAGCCTTACAATCTAATGTTTTCTGTTTGATAATGCAAATTCCACTCTGAATTGGCTCAAGTGGCTATACTTGTTTTTTCTTTCTTTTAACTGTGGCCCAGATGCTTGGGTGGGTGTCTGCTTTAGAAACTTTCAATGCCTGAAGTATTACTTAAAATATGGCAAAAATTCCTTAATACATTTAAGACTTAAATTGATAAACCCCACCCTTTTAGGATTTTATGGCATATTCTCAAGTTCTGTCATTTTAGGCTTACAATCTGTATGTATTTCCTATCATAACACTTCTGTTTGTTCATGTGTTTCTTCAAGCTGGAGAATCTGGGTCAGCTGATACAGTTCGGGACCCTCGAGGCTTTGCAATGAAATTCTACACAGAAGAGGGTAACTGGGATCTTGTGGGCAATAATACTCCCATCTTCTTTATTCGGGATGCAATGCTGGTGAGTAAGCGTGAAAGAGGAGGGTACTTTGAAAGAGCCCAAAAGTTCATTCATATCTTATTCTTCCTTCACTGAAAAGCAGACCCGGTTGTTTTGACACACTTAAACTTTGTTGTTTGCTAGATGGTCTGAATGGCTTTTACTTGAAAAGATGCTGCTAATTTAAGAACCAATGCTTGGTTACTTATGTGATTTCATACTGCAAATAGCACACATTTAGTTCTGTTTGCTAGTGCCAGTAAATAAGTATGTTACCATGGTCTTAACTTCGGATTTGACCAGTTTTACTGGTGTTCAAACTGGCCGTTTTGCTGTGTTTTTTCATTCAGAGGCTATTGCAGGAGGGGAAGACTTTGTGCTTTACAAACTTCTTTCAAGTTCTTACACTAAAAGACAAAAAAAAAGTCAGATTTAATAGAAGTTTAACAGCACTTTGTAAGTAGAAGGGCTTTCCTTGTGTGGAAGAGTTCTGCACAGATATTTTATAGTATCTCTGTATTCATTTACAAGTCAGATATTCAGTAGAGTTCAGATATACAAATTTGAAAAGATTTACCTCTCATTTTGTCAGTCACAAAATGAAGGCATTCCTTAGCTTTGAACATCTTATTCAATCTAATTGTAAGTATTTCACTTTGCCACACTTTTACTGGTCTGTGAATGAATTTGACTGCAGGAGAGGTATGACAGTAGATTTTTTTTCAGTGATCTTGCAACTCTGTCTCATCTTTGTGTGCTGTTCCTTTCACAGTTAAGTGTAATGAAAAAAATAGTTGTTTTGTACCAGGAGTTGCTTAGTATACCCCATATAATTTGGAGGTCTTAAAGAACTTATTTTTTCCCTCTTTCCTCCTCTCTGGACAAATTAGTTTCCATCCTTCATCCATAGTCAAAAGAGGAACCCTCAGACTCATTTGAAGGATCCTGACATGGTGTGGGACTTCTGGAGTCTTCGCCCTGAGTCTTTGCATCAAGTAAGCTTTCCCTTTGACTTCTTTTTGTATGATTAAGAAAATCGTGTTACGACAGTTTTTAATCTCTTTTTTCCATGTTTTATTTAGAAGTCTATGTAATCTTCTGGGAACAGTATAAAGGTGAAAGGCCAACAGTAGCTTAAGGCTATTAATATGTGTATCTAGGCTTTCTTCTTTTAATGACTCTATTAAATGGGTGGGATTTTCCATTTTCAATCATATTTTATATGGGAATGAAGGAGAAGTTGCTAAGTTTTCTGTCACTGAAGCAGCAGAGATACTGATGACAATGAACTGTGAATGTTAGACAGCAGTGAAGGACTGGGAAAGCAATGCTATAACATATTGGTCTATTTAAAGCTGTATATTGTGTTGCTCATGAGATCAACTCAAAAATTACTAGAATTCACAGTGAATTCTAATTGTTCTGATGTGTATTTGTATCTAGATGTTATGCAAAAGAAGCTAATGTATAATTAAAAATGCAGTTGTATGTATTTATTTTAAAGAAAATGAATTCATACAGAAGCCTTCCAATACAGATGTAATACCACAAGCATTGTTTGTGATCATAAACCTAAAGAAAATCAGCATTTTAGATATGTTTGCATGGTGGTATTTTTACAGCTTGAGAACTTTGGAGTTGTTAAGGACTTTGACTTTCAGATTTTTGTCTTTAACCTGCAAAGAAACATCACTTATGTTTGTAACCTGTTATTCATGCTTGCCTGCTGCGTGCTTGCAGGGGAATTTGTAACATTATCACTAGTTAATGCCTTGTACTTGACCGAATATTTTATGTGGGCATAAAACCTCACATAGGTTTAATTCACAATTGTTCTTTGTGCAAAACCAAAGCAGTCTTATTTAATGTTCTTAAAACTTAAACTAGAAATTCCGTAGGGAATTCATAACGTTAAGATAGCTTCCAGCAATGCAGATTAATGCAAGAAACAAATTCTGTCTTGAGTGGTCACTTTATCCTTGATCTGGTGAGTCCGTTAATACTGTTTGATTCTTCTCTTTAGGTGTCTTTCTTGTTCAGTGACCGTGGTATTCCGGATGGTTATCGCCATATGAATGGATATGGATCACATACTTTTAAACTGGTTAATGAAAGTGGAAGAGCAGTTTACTGCAAATTCCATGCAAAGGTATTGATATTTTTTTCCAGTTGTCTATTGGAAGTGTACCTCAGATTGGATAAATCACAGAATCAACAAAACAGGTTAAATAGATTGTCTAAAGATGTGTTGAGACATGTCAAGTTTAAGTCACAAGAGACTTCTAGTGCACAGACTCAAAGAAGTCTGTGGGGTATTTTATATCAGTTGCATGCCTTTAACAAATACAGTGGGTGTCAGTGTTCTTGCTGTGACACAGTAGGTATTTACTAGACTGTAAAGAACCCTTCTTTAGGGAACTGTCTCTTGTTATTGAAGAACTCTGTCTACTTGTGTGCTGAGCTCTGAACTAGATGTTTTGGGTGTGAGGCTGTGCAAAAACATCCCATCAGACTCCCTAGCTGTCATTTTCTGCACATGCACAAAACCTTTAGCCTTTTAGAAATGTGTTTTACTCTCTGTGTGATATGTTCCTGTTTCATATTCGTGGCTACACAGTAGTTGAGATTAAAATTCTTCCAGTAAAAGTTTTCTCAGTCGGGATCTGTGTTTTGTTCCCATTTATTTCCTGGATATGAGCCACATTGAATGGGTTGCCCAAGGAAGTTGTGAATGCTCCGTCCCTGACAGTGTTAAAGGCCAGGTTGGACAGACCCTTGGGCAGCATGGTTTAGTGTGAGGTTTTCCCTGACCACACCAGGGGGGTTGGAACTGGGTGATCTTAAAGTCCTTTCTAACCCTAACTATTCTGTGATTTTTAACATGGCCTTGACTGTATACCAAAATACAAAAACTCTGTTTCCAAGAGCTCTGCAGCTGAAGCTCTTGGAACCTCACAGAACTTCAGTCCTTTTCTGAGAAAGCAGTCACCAGCATATCTCACTTGAAAACAACCTCCCTTCAAAGTTTTAAAGGCAATGCAGCTTCTTATGTCATTAGACATTGGTGGAGGCTGGAATCTACCTTGGAAGCAAGACTTCATTTGAACCATTCTGTTAAACTAAGAGGAATTGTATAGCAGCTTTTAGCCTTCAGGTTGTCAAAAGCTTATTAAGATGAGATTTTTGGTTAGTACTAAAGATGTCACAGGAATGGGGGTAGGGAGTGGAAAATTCAGATTCATGTAGAATCCAGAACTTTCAGCCCTGAGGGTTGCAACCATTTTATCACTTGCTTGGAATGTGATATGTAGGAAAGGGTGGGATGATGGGATGGTGAAGGAACACTCTGTCCTGTAAGGAGTCAGGAGAAAGCTCTTTGCTTGATGTGCTGCAGGGAAGAGACCTTCAAGTTTAATGTATTGTGTTGTGCAGTATAGCATAACATATTTATTTCACTTTCATCAGAGAACTATTTTATTACCTGAAAGGCAGCTGTTGAATGTATTATTATTTGCAACTCAAATTATTGGAGATTAGAGCATGGACAGTTGCATTCTTGAATTATAAGTCGTGTTAAAGTTTATTTCTAGTAATGATTTCTAAAATATTTCTGCATGTTGTATCTGGTGCTACTGCTTTTAATTGTTTTTTAGACTGATCAGGGCATCAAAAATCTTCCTGTCGAAGAAGCAGGAAGGCTGGCTTCTACCGATCCTGATTATGGAATACGTGATCTTTACAATGCCATTGCCAAGGGGGACTATCCATCATGGTCTTTCTACATTCAAGTTATGACGTTTGAAGAAGCAGAGAAGTTTCCATTTAATCCCTTTGATTTAACTAAGGTATTTGTGATACAGTTGTGAATATTCTATTTCAGGTAGTTTAAGAGAGGTTGCAAGATCAAAATGCCAGACCTGAGCTTGTCTGTTAAGGGTAGCAGTTTCCATGGAGTAGCACTGTTTTCTTACTAGGCCCGTAAATAAAGGGCTAGTTAATCTAGCCTTTTTATTCTAAAGTAGATAGAATATTTGTTTCTATTTGCTATACTATAGTTTAGTTAATAAACAAATAAAAGTAAATATAATATAAATATTTTCATATAAATATTTTGTGACTAAAATGAAATAGTTAAGTAAACAGTATAGCAAATAAAATTCTGATTACTATTTAATAAAGTTAATCTGTCTTTTTTATTCTCCCCTTCTGTTTAAGTGTACTCTTCAATATGTGTTCATCATGAGCCAGAAATTCTGGAAATGAAATTATATTGATGTTATATCTGATGTTACTCTTTCTCAGTGAAATATAATGCAGCGCGATTCCAGGCCTGTAGATTACAACTGCACTGGGCTTCAAGAGTGTGATCTCTGATCATGTAGTCACACCCTGAGCTCTATAGTTTTAAGTGTTAATAATGTTGTTTCTGATTGTTGGTCTGATTTTGTCCAACTTTGAATTGCTGTTCCAAGGAATGGCTTGTTGAAAGATACCAAGGTCAACTTGTATTACTTTTTTTCCCTCTAATATTCCTCTCCCAAAATGGCTAAAGACTTTTTAAGTTGAAAGTACAAGTTAAGATGACAAAGAAAAGGCTTGTTAAGCTGGTTGCATTTGAACGTAGCTGAAAACAATCATGCTACCAGTTCTACCTACGATATTGCATTCCTAGGCTGGTTTTCAAGTGCCTTTGGGTATTTCACTTAAGTAGTCAAGTGCAGCTGAGATTATGCTGGGATGATGAAATAAGTTGCGTTAGTATTTTGTGTTAATTGCAAAAGACTTCTTAAAATGAAACATTTCTCAGTGTTAGCAAAAAAATTAATTTCTTTAGTAATGTATTTTCTTAATCAAGACTTAAATCAGGCAAATGCTGCCTAGTAATTAAGCTGTATAATACTGTAACAATATTGATTATAATGTATGTTATGTCTTGCAGATCTGGCCACATGGTGACTACCCCCTCATCCCTGTGGGAAAGCTTGTCTTGAACAGGAATCCTGTCAATTACTTTGCAGAGGTAGAACAGATGGCATTTGATCCTAGCAACATGCCACCTGGTATTGAACCTAGCCCTGACAAAATGCTGCAGGTAAACTACAGTGCATGTAATATTTCACCTAAAGAGTTACATTTGCATTGCTGTTTATAAAGCATTCCTATCCCTCTTTGTGTAGAAGCAGTAAACCTGACCCATGGAAAACAAATGGGTTGTTTTAACTTAACTTTTTTGGTGATTGTTTTTAATGATCGCCACTTGATGTGCTCACCCAAAATGGGAATAAAAAAGAGAATGGGAAAGAACTAAAGGGATAGAAAGTCTAGAATTAAAGAGGGCATCTGAAGCAGCTAGGGAATTTGGTGAGGAGATCTGTCAGCGTGGCAAGAAGTATGGGATAAAACCAAAGGAGCAGTGCATATTCATTAATGCTTTTACAGCGTGTCTTAGACTTAGAAATTCTCACAAGTGTGAGAGGTGGACTTCACATGCTGTAAAGTACAGACATAGCTCATCCCTGATACAGTCAACAAGACTATTCTTTAGAAGTAGTTTTGCATTTCTTACAGGTCAAAGTATGTGATAAGACTGGCTGCAGTCTATACTGTCTTCAGAATCCTGGATGTTTGCATGTTATGCTTTTTCAGATTAAAACCAGATTGCTGTTTTAAATAATACCCATAGAAACAAGAAGGTATTTTGACAGTTTAACAGGATAATTTCGGGAACTGTCATGCTGCTCATTTGGTTTGCCTATTTGCTTCCACAAACTTCATGGTCAGAATAAGTCTGTCTTCTTGGCACAGATGTCAGTAGAAGTGGTTCAGATTCAGTTCAGTAAATAAATGAGTCCCATATTTCAGATGCAAACAATTTTTAAATCTAAGTTTGAAAACTGTAGGTGTAAAGGGTTTTGGGCAAGCCCAAAACCCTTTACACCTACAGAAAACAAGCAAGAAAATACTACATTATTCATTATTAACATTTAGCACTCTTACAGTCACGTACATCTGTACACATGTAACCATTTTCCTGCTTCAGAAGAGGCTTAGCATTCTGAAATTGGTAGGAAATACCCAGGCTGCATAAACACACTTCAGCCTGGTGTTCTTCACTGGTATTCCAGCAAAGTTAGTTTGTGGCCCAGTGTCACTTTGGACATAATTCAAAGTATGTCAGGAATATATATGCAAAGAAAATGGTCTTCTCCCTTTTACTACTTAATATATAGATCTTTGAATTAGCATATACATTGCTTGGGTGATCTCTTTCAGCAAGTAATAGTTAATGTTTGTGATAAATGTTTTAGGGTCGTCTCTTTTCATATCCTGACACTCATAGACACCGTCTGGGACCCAACTATCTACAAATTCCTGTGAATTGCCCCTTCAGAGCTCGTGTGGCCAATTACCAGAGGGATGGACCAATGTGTGTTTCTGACAACCAAGGTACTAACAGAAATATCTCATGCATGTACTTGTAGAATTCTTTTCTGCTCACAGGGGATTTAAGATGCTTGTTTAACAGATGGGGGATTTCTGATGTTACTAACTTATGCTGTAAGAAATGCTACTTTTTCTTCTCAACCGTTCAGTTTTGACTTTTTCCCTCAACTGAAACATCACTGCAACTTCCTGAGCTTCAGACTTCCCAGTCTGTTTTTTCTTTAATGTGAAAATTGTTCCTTACCTCTCATAATCTTTGTCAGCCTTTTAGTACCTTTCCTTATATTACCAGATCCTTTCTGAGGTGAGTTGGCCTTGCCTATATCTGCCATATACCCTTTCCTGTAGAGTGCCCTAAGTTTGTCCATGTATCATTCCTAATGCTCTCTTTAACTCAGCGCTCACCAGCGATCAGAAAGCAATTTACTTCAACCTATCCAAATGAATTCAAGATCTGTTTTGTGATAGGTAATGATGTATCATAGAACCCTTAGTTGTGCATTTCTGTTCTCCGTGTGAATTACATGGCAAATAAAATTGTTTTCAGAAAAACAATTTTCAGCCACTGTCTTGGTATCGTGACACATTGTGGCAGCATAAAAAGCTAGCTTTGATTTTTAACTGAGTTGAAGGTTGTAGCAGCTAAGTTGTCAATTTATTTGCTCTCTTTTCAGGTAACTTTATGAATGTGATGAACAGTACGAGTTATCACAAAGATCCTTGAGGAGGGCCAACTAGATTAATTCTTCTTAGTACAAAAAATGAATTTCTATTCCTCTGTTTCCTATGTTCTTGATATGATGCTAATTGACAAGATACTGACTTTTATCCTGTTATCTCCTGTTTGAGGGATCTTGTTGAAAGCAATTTGGCATCTGAATATGCTGCTGTATTGCCTTCTTTACTCTTATTTATGGATCTAGTGTACATCTCATCAGTCTTGTACAAGAACTGAGAATCAAAGCTTTGCTGTGAAACACAAGCTTGCTTGTGTAGATTACAGAATGCATTATCTTCATCATTTTTAAGACTATAAAAGAAACACATGGACATCCCTTACAGAACTTCAGCCTTGTTTTAAGTAGCGGATAGTCTTGTAACTCTTGAGTGTTTTTCAGTTTGATGTATGTAACTTCTTTTTGCTACAAAGAGACTCAATTTTGTAAAGAATGGGTAAAAAGGAGGGGGAAATTCTTTTTGGCTCCTGGAAAGTAGAATGTTTGTCGTCTTTACATACTTGTTTAGATGGGTGTATATCTCTTCTATTTATCCAGGAAAAGAGACTTTGTTTGGATGGAGGTGTAAAAACCAAACTAAGCTTAAGATGTGTTTAAAAATGTCGAAATAGGACTTCAGGAGAAAGGGGTTTTGCAGGAGAACACCCCCAGTCAAATGAATTCAGTATTATCCCTAGTTTATATTCCTTTAAAAACTTCTAGAAACATGCTTGTTACAGGAGACTTGATTGAAAAAGTTCTACAATATTAACTATTTAAAATGAAGAAATATGCCAGAGAAATGTTTTCACAGAAGTTAATTACTACCACTTTGTTTCTACTTCTGGGCAAAAAAATCTAATAATAATAGAGATGGTATAAATATCTTTGCATTTCTACATTTAAAAATCGACTTCCATATACTCAATCCATTTGTTAAACTGCTTTGCTGTCTGATTTCAAAGAGGTTGTGAAAGGGAAAACTAAAGCTTTAACTTTACTTCTATTCAGCAGCCTATGTTCTGTCAGTGTTTGCCCAACGGTTAGTGTTTTACACCTGAGGGTAAACAAGGATATACTTTAGCTATGCCTCTTCTAGGCAAAGAACATTTTCTGTCTTACGAATTAATCTGAGCTGGTGTCTCATTGTTTTAGTTTTGTGGGGTTTTGTTTTCAGGTGGTGCCCCAAACTATTACCCGAACAGTTTTACTGGTCCAGAAGATCAACCTGTGTGGAAGGAGAGCCGCATGTCTGTTTCGGGAGATGTGCAGCGCTTCAACAGTTCAAATGAAGATAATGTAACTCAGGTATGAAGTATGAAAAGGCTTTATATTGCCTATTTTACATAAGATGAGTTTATAGAATAGATTTAGAGAACAATAATAAGAATCATTCAGCTGTGGGTCCTCTCTGAAGCATCTGGGCTATCCTGAAGCTCAGCTAATGAGGGCTTGGAAGATCTCCATACAGTTTAATTTGATAACTGATTATTTTTTCGCTGACAAGACACTCAGTGAAATCTCAGACCTTTGCCATCCTTATTCTGGGCACCAGTATCTAGAGTTTGTGCCTGTCATTTTGAGATTAGTGTCTGCAGATATGCAAACTAGAGTAAATGGCATGATAGCCAATTCCTGAATTGGAGCACAGCAGCAATACTTGTTTCCATTAATTCAGTAAGCAACAGTTTTTTCAAGCTAGTAATGAAAGGAGTTGTTAGTAGATTTGCCAAAACAAAACCCCACTACAGATCAGTTGCCTTTCAAGTTTAAGTATTTGGAGTATTTTAATTGTTGCCTGACTAGTAAATGAAAGCTAGTCTTTCTCAATAGTAATGAATCTTAAAAGTCTAGTAAGTATTATTGACTGCTACAGGTAGAATCAGAGTCATAGAATCAACTAGGTTGGAAATGATCATTGAGTCAGATCATTACCTCAGAACTGCCAAGGCAACCACTAAAGCATATCACTGGAGGCCTCATCTACGTAGTTTTCGAATTCTTCCAAGGACAGCAATTCCATCAGTTTCCTGGGAAACCTGTTCCAATGCCTGATTACCCTGCTTTTGGGAATTGCAAAATAAAACTTTGTTTACAATCTTAAGGTGCGAGACTTCTATACCAAAGTGCTGAAGGAGGATGAACGCCAAAGGCTGTGCAAAAACATTGCTGATCATCTTAAGGATGCACAACTCTTCATTCAGAAGAGAGCTGTAAGTGGCCTATTTGGGTTTTAGCCTTTGCTTTTTATTCCAAGTTTTCTTGCAGTCTAGTAACTTTGGCAGTATCTGTATGGAAAGGAAGATCAGGAATTCTTCTGGATTTTTCTTGCATGAGGATTATCAATACAGAACACTTGTGTAAGTAGGCGCATAGTTATAAATAACATATAACGTGTTAAAGTAACTTTTCCCTGATAGGAAAAATGGGATTGATGTTGAACAGCAAGGATGTCATTGTGTTTCAAAATTAGGGTGACTGCCAGTGTAATGTTTAGCTCTAAAGTATAAGGTAGGGAGAACTAAGGAAGGATTGGATCTTTATCCTTCCCAGTGGAACTTTGTCTGAGTTAGGAAAAAACTCTGGGTGAGGTAATAGAAATAGTGTTTGAAGATCTTCATAGATCCTTTCTGGCTGGTCAGGATTAAATTGCTTAGAAAAGAGTTTTCATCCTCTTCCTTGTGATAATTACCTCTTGTAGAGCGCAGAGCAGAAAATGTGTTAAGAGATACATTTGGAGTGGAGGAAAAAATTCTTATTGCTTCTTCTGTTCTGTCTTCCTGTTCAGGTGAAAAACTTCACTGATGTTCATCCTGACTATGGTGCTCGTATTCAGGCTTTGCTGGACAAATACAATGCTGACAGTGGGAAGAAGGTATGCTAATGATTTCTGTAGCTGAATTTTGACTGACTGTGAATTGGCTTAGCTTCTTTTGTAAACCCAACAAAGTGAGAAGTAAGTCTTGATTCCCATTTGGTTTAAATGACAGAAGTCAGTGCATGTAGAATTACAGACTGAGGAAACATCACTCTAATTACATTTAATTAAATGTTGATTAACCAATGATGTACAATTACTTTGTTTTAGTTGGGTTTTCTTGAGGTTTCTGGAAGATAACTATGTGCTATGCAATGTGTTCAGGTTGATTCAACAGACAGACCAAATGTTTACACACTCTTTGTAATGGTAATGAAACATTTCCACAAGCCTTTCCTGGGCTGGGTGCTTGCTAAGCAGAATAACATCATTGTTGTGCTTCAAGTACTGGCTTTTTTTTTCCTGAAGTTCCCCTAATTGCTTTTAATGAAACCTGCTCTGAATATTTCTTTTGTATTATTTTTAGGATGTAATCAGGACATATACACAGTCTGCATCTCGTATGTCTGCCAAAGAGAGATCCAACTTGTAAAGCGTGCTGCAGGGATTCACTCAATCAATTTTGCGTCCTCACAACTGCAGGACAACCTGTGGAAGAGATTAATGAATGTAGCAACTTCTGAACAAATACAGAATTGTTTTACAGGCTCAATTTCTTAAGCTTTCAAGTGCCTGTATCTGTTTTGGAAACTAGGTAACACAAGCCAACAACCTGGTGCCTTTCAACACTAGTGCTTTACTGCTTGTTAACAACATGTGGTGTTTTTAAGGAAACTCATGATTAAAAATCCTCTTCATTTGTAGAAGCAAACATAAGTTTAATGAAAATATTGTCTCTTTTTTATTGTAAAACTTTGCCTGGCTAAATCACACAATAGAACTTCTGTAATGAAACTGTGATTATCCATATGGATAAGCTTCTTAATATTGAAAAGTTGCTGTTGCTCAGTATGTCTACTAAAATACCTGTATGTATTTGTAGGCACTTCCTTTTGAATTTCATTTTTGGCCTTTCAGAAGTAAAGTAATATGCAATAATTTGACTAAAATATTAGTTGTGTCTCATTCCTCATGATCAAAATGAAACTAATGACAAAGCTTATTCTGAATATAGGTAAATTGTATTCCTGATATATATTTTAACATAATCTCTGCTTACTAATGCTAGGTTGGGATATAGCTAACCTAAGAGATAGGAAAGGGTATTTTCTTACTTACATATACTTCTCAGCTAAATTGATTAGATCTTACAGTTCTTTAGGTGAGGGGGAATACAACTGCTCACCACCCGCCGGCTGATACCCAGCCTGACCCGAGCAGTGATCTGACACTTCCGGGTAACTGCCCCCCATTTATATGCCAGGCTTGACATGCTGTGGTATGGAATACCTCTTTGGCTAGTTTGGGTCAGGTGTCCTGTCTCTGCTCCCTCCCAGCTTCCCCTCCTCCCTGGCAGAGCATGAGACTCAGAAAGTCCTTGGTCAGACTAAACATTACTGAGCAGCAACTGAAAACATCGGTGTTATCAGCACTGTTCCCAGGCTGAAAGTCACAAACACAGCACTGCACCAGCTACTAAGAAGGAGAAAAATGACTGCTACTGCTGAACCCAGGATCATCAGATATTGCTATCTATCGATCGAGCCAGAGCTGTTTTTCAGAGTTAAAGTTTAATTGAAGTGGCCTGAGTGTGGGTATCTATAGCTAGATACATGTATAAGGCCTGATTTTAGGCACCTTATAATGTTGCCTAGTATTTGCAATTTAGTTAATCAGTGCAAGAGATTTTGGTACCCTTTGGATTGAAAAGCATTCCATATTATTATTGCTTAGAGCCAAAGGAGTTTAGCTTAGTAATATTTCTTATGTTCAGTTTTGGAGTGTGATCTTTAATCAGGTCTAACTAATTGTCACAAAATGGAAGTGGGTTTTTTTGAGAACTTATAGCAGTAATTAAATGATAATGATGGAATTTCTGGACACTACCTTGGCTGAATCTGAGTCGTGGTTGCCTAAGAAAGTGTGTTTTCAGCATCTGAGTGCATTACTATACAAGCATACAACAAAACCAGGGCTTAAACCATTGATTTATAAGGGTCAAAATCTCACCTAGTATTTTTTTCTTTAGAGAATTCTTTGGGAAGTGTTAGCCAGTTGTGAGGGAATTAGTGTCCAAGCTGCCTGTTGGAGCTTTGAATAAAAGAATGTCACAACTGTTGCATGTTGAAGTTGGTCTGTTAGGACAAAGAGTTTCAGAAGTGTGCTCAGTAGGATCAGGCAATTCACCATGCTTCTGAAAGCCTGGCTAGTTGTAATAAGGACCCTGCCTCTTCCTTCTTCCTCTGAACCTTGTCAAAGAGAAAGATCAGTGTATGCGTAATTGGAACAGATCCTTGTGTATCAGTACCCCTCATTTGAAATACTTGCTTTCCTTGTTGGCCTGCTGATGCTGTTTCATTAGCATTTGGATTGGAGAAAGCATGAATGATGATACAAAAGATTTCAGAGTCCAGCTACCAGCTTTTAACTGGAGCAAATATGAATTTAAAATCAAGGCAGGTTTTTTTCACTATTTAGTACACTTTAGGGTCTGTGTTGAGTTGTATTTTGAATAGGAGTGCTTCTTAATTTGACATTTAAGTGTGAAGTGGCATTCCAAGAAGTGATGGCAGGTAAAGAATAGATACTTAAGTGCTGTTACTTTAAATTGTAGAAATCTGCTACTTCTCCGCCTTATTTATCTACTAACCTATTGTGAAAAATTAGCTGTGATATAGATGCAGTAAAATAACATGAACTGATAGCCTACTCTGTTCTGGGATTCAACTGGATTTTTACCTGATCAAGCAGGTGGGAGCTGAAAGAACTACATGAGTGGGTGGGAATAGTTCTTGCTGGAACATGGAATCCTAATGAGATTTGTAAGAGAATGAGCAAAGCTGAATCTAATTTTGGTTGTCTGCTAAGTAGATTGCGTTGTCTTCCTCTTATTTCTGAAATAAAACTGAATTTAAGAATCTCTTGGCAACATGCTGTCTGGTTTCTGTGTAAATGTTTTCAAAGAGTTTAATGTAGGAAGTTGATGCTTTCATCTCTTTTTATTTGCAGGTTGTGCAGGAGCTGTTGAAGTTCTGGGTAATTGGTATTGGTTTCAAAACCTAGTTATTTGGTCTGCCCAGGCCCTGACTGCCAGCAAAGGCCTTGGAGTCAAGGCTGATGCTTGGAATTCATGTGTAGAGGCCAAGCGCTAAATTCTGCTCAGCTCTGATATGTGAAATTACTTGTTGGGAACCTTCTCTTTAATTTCTTAAACCTTCAGAGGAGGGAATGCTGCTCACATCTGTGGTACAGCAACATCTACAATTGCATGTACCGTATTAATGGGGAAAAGTTGCTGTTCTGCTTTACTGTGGGTTTTATTGATGATGCTTTACTTAAGCCTCTATTTGCTGAAGAGCCAATTGTTACTTTTGATTTAAAAGCTTTGCTGGCAGTGTACGGAATTGTCATAAGTTTATGTAAGTTTTTCATTGCAGTTCACTCAAACTTTGGTGGAAGGCAGTTCTTAATAGTTTGAGTATGTGGAATTGAAGGGTCTCAAAGCTACCTTGCAAAAAGCTGTTGGTATGGAGGTTTATTCTACCAGTTTTCTTCAGTTCTGCTTTTCTTACTGCAGTTACTTTGTTCCTAAACCCCTACTTCTTTCATAGGTAAGGACCCATGTGCTCATTGTAAGGTAACCTTTTCAAAGCAGTGGTAAGTGCACCTACCGACCCCATGGTGGAGGGGACACTGTGATATGAACATGTGGAGGTTTTAGTAGAGTGTTTAACATGGGCAGCTATTTATAAACTTTGTCCAGGTGGCCTTTATCTGACCATGCCCATAAATGATTATCACTAATAAATTTCATTGTAATTTATATCAGTTTAGAGTACAGGTTAGGCTAAAATCTGAATGGTGTCAAGTCAGAAAAAATCAAGCACTAGGGAATACGAGGAGGAGAGGGGAAACATCTTGTGCAGTGATGCTAGGGAGACAGAATGGGTGAAGTGGGTCTTGTGTGCCTTCTGCAGCTGCCTTTGTTTTGAAACCTCCCAATTTGTGTAGTTGTGTTTTAAAGACTGGCCTATGTTCTGTGCTGCTAAACTGCCCATGACAAGTATTATACAGTGAAACTTGGCCTTTTCAAAGGGCACTGAGAGGGTTAGGCCACACTGGAAGAACAATAATGCTCTTTCTTCAAATAAACAAGATGATAAATCCATTTACAGCTACTTACTGTGAGAATAAAGACTGTTGACATGACACAACCTCATTTGTGTTTTGACTTTGTGTTCTGTTCAAGTAAAATCAAATAGTCCTTTGACAGGTTGCTGCAATATGATTTTCAGTTACATGTGAAGGAGAATTGCTCAACATCTTCCTATTTAGATGCACATCTGTAACAGTGCAATTGGGAATGAACTTGAAACTTAGGTTTGGAAATTATAGCCTCTCCAGGGATACCTCTCCTTCTCATAGGCTATTCCCCTTTATTCCTAGGTTTATTTTCCCTTTTCCAAAATACTTGGACTGGAATTGCCAGAAAAACATGAGCAGATTCCAGAATCTCAATGGACATTTGTTGAAATGAGCTGTGCCAGGAGATGAATGTATGGGATTGCTAAATGTTCTTGAGGGAAACAAGGGTGAGGTAGATTCGGATCAGATAGTTATTAATTTACGCATGTTAGAAAAGGTAAGCCCTGAATTTCTATCTCAAACCCAGCTAGCTTATTACCTGGTGAAAGCTATCATTTGGAGATCTGATACGTGATTTTTCAGCTAGGCATGTGAGTCACCATTTTCCCACAAAATCATAGGAAGGCAAGAGTTCTTTCCTCACCTAATACCACAGGAGGGAGGTGGTTGTGGTCTGTTAAGCCTATCTTAAGCCTGAGAACTGACATATCTCTTTAGTTGAGGCTTCTTAATCCTTCATTTTAAACAGTTTCATTTTTATCTACAAGTTAAATGTTAATTGAGTTTTGTTTGCTGTGGGGTTTCGGGCTTCAAACCACTACTGCAGAGGTGGTAAGTTGTATGTGCCTATCTCTCACTGACAGTTAGCTACGTGAAGATATGCCGTGAAAGTTAAAGTTCAATCTTTCCTCCTAGACAGTATTGCAGGACTTAATCTGAACTGTTGTTTGAGCTCACAGTTGTGTGATCCTGACATGCATAGCTGGACTTGAGCATAGCCTTGACTCAGCTAACGTTGAGGGCGTAACTTGAGTTGCGTAAGGCTATTTTGGACAGAACTGGGAAAATCACTAAGGCTCTGTTTGGATGATTGTAAATTAAATTAAGGCAGTTTTACCAGATTTGTGGTTTCACTGTCAGCAATTGCTAGATTCTCACTTAGCTCTTGAATCCAGACTAAGAGCTAAAGACCTATGCGATCTGTGCTGTACCATTGTCTCACAAATAGCTGTTTAAGGCACCTGCAGAGCATCTGTCCCACTCCCTTTCTGTCCCTTTAAGAAAGTATCCATATACTTTTCTTTTGACAACTTCTCTCGTGTTGTGATGTTCTGAGGTCCTCTTCTAGTTCAGAATGATGTCAGTTGTGGGGATGGATCTTTTAGACTAAAGATGATTCTTGAAGAAGCCCTGTGTTTGCCCAGGATTGTCAATGTTTGCATGTTTATGCGCTCTAGGAAAGGTAATCAAGGCTAAATGACAAAAGCAGAGGTGTAAAAATAACAAGTGAAGTAGCTTGATACTCAGTTCACTGCTAACAGTGACGCTTTTACAGCCCGGATAGAACCTGTATGATTTGGTTGTGTGATTAAAAACTTGAACTTTGTCATGGTGAGGTTGCCCCCAAAGTCAGACTTTAACCCCAATGCATTTTGAAATCTCATTGTAATGCAGTCTGAGAGTAAACAGGCCCTCAGGAGCTGTACTGCAATTTGCTTTCAGATCCCACACCGAAGCTTGGTAAACTGATAGTTGTATTTGGTTTAATAGTAATAATGAATTTTTTTGCATACTGCTTACCAAAGCAACAAGGTCTTGTACTGTTATACGTTGTGACATTTTTCATCCTCGGTGTGGCAGCCTGTTGCATTAAATGATGATGTATTGCTCTTTGCAATGTATCACCGTTGCTCTATGGTTCTTTACCTTGAAAGAAAACATTAGGTACCGGTTACTTTGCTTTTATTTTCAGAAGAACATGCAGTCAGTGCCCTCATAGTTTTTTTGAAAGCCTCAGAAATGTTCACCTTGATTTTGATCCACCTCATTCAAATCATTACAGGGCTATAAAAGGCATTTTGATTACAGCTCGGTTGCTGTAATCAAAGTTCAACTCAAATACTGTAAAGCTATAATGGACCAAGTCAGAAGGAAAACTTAATTTCCTGTGTTGTAGCATGTGATAAATCACAAATGTTTTATCTAGATGTGCTGTGTCAGCTTCAGTGTTTCTTCCCATGCCTCTGATTTCACCATTTTAAAACGTTGACCAATATTGGGATCTTTGTTACTTTTTTATGAGTTGCCCCCCCAGTGCAGTAAAACCTTGTTTCACAGTGATTGTTGATTCAGGATGGACAGCGACAGCGCTGACACACAAGCGGATACGCTCTTCTACAAATAAATAGCTGGGGAAGGATAATCTCTTTCCTATTTTCCTCACTTAAGTCTCAGGAATCTATCATTGACCTTGTGCACAGATGTTGTAAGAATTCTTGAGGAATAAGGATAATGGGAGCTGCTGTTTACAGACTAAGCTGCAGTTGCAACACTCCCAAGACAGAATGAAAATGCAAAAGCCTTAAGGCACCCTTCCCTGGGGATGGTAGCTAGGTGAGTCTTCAGCTTAAAGCCTGGCTTTCACTCTCAGATGCTGCTGGGTTGCCACTGGAAGTGTGTGAAGAAGCAGGTAATTGAGTTCTTGTGGAAATCAGTATCTCCTTTTGTATGTTGTGGTCTGTAAGATTGTGAGGGGGTGAGGTTGTCCAGGAGGCAGAGAACAGTGGGAGACCTGCACCCAAGCCCCCATCTCTTGCCTTCCCTTCAGCTTGCTTTATTCAGTCCTCTGCAGTTCCTTCACCCTGGTTGATCACATCCAGCCTTCTTTTGGTTCCTCCTCACTTTTAGAAAACAACTCTGAAACATGTTGTTTCTTTACATTAGCATTGTCTTGATATAATAGGTCAAATGAGACTATGCGAAGTAAATTGCCTGTTTGACCAAACACCATCTTTTGTTCCCTACTTTAGCCAGTGTCGGCCCAAACGGTGCATGGCTGACCCCCTGCCTGAGCAGAGGTCTGCATGACCTGTTCCAACTGCCTCTGCTCAAGTGGAAGAAGCCTAAACCCTGGCAAGGAAGCTGGCCAAACAAGTGCTGCTTTAAATTACACAATACCTGCTCTACCTAAAGATGTAATCTTTAACAGAAGTCTAACATGTTTTGCCTCACTTGCATGTTTTTCTTCTAATCTTTCTGTTAAACCCAGTTAAATAAGGCAATAAGCCTGCTGTTACCTTTTGTGTAGCTTGGGGTGAGGGGGAAAGATCAAAATTGGCACATACAAAGGAGATAAAAGCATGGAGCTCTGCCTAATCATAGTTCTGTTATTGTCTTCAGGGTCTGGACAATGCCTGAACTTTGGAGGGAAGTTGGAAAAGCAAGAATGAAGAAATCACTTCTCATTTTTCCCTGCTTATTGCGTGTGTGCAGAGACCAAGGTGCTTTGGACACTCACTGCTTTTCCTAAATGCTGCTCTTTCTTTAGATGTAAAACAAATAAGTTCTAAGTGTGTTTTAGTGAAGTTCTGCATCTGATAGGTGCATTAGGGACTGTAGCGGTAGGACAAGGGGTAATGGGTTCAAACTTAAACAGGGGAAGTTTAGATTGAATACAAGGAAGAAGTTCTTTATTGTGAGGGTGGTGAGGCACTGGAATGCGTTGCCCAGGGAAGTTGTGAATGCACCATCCCTGGCGGTGTTCAAGGCCAGGTTGGACAGAGCCTTGGGTGCCATGGTTTAGTGTGAGGTGTCCCTGCCCATGGCAGGGGGTTGGAACTGGATGATCTTAAGGTCCTTTCCAATCCTAACTATTCTATGATTCTATATGTACAAGTTTCTTAGGACTGCAGGATGAGGGATGCTTTCAGTGCTTCCATGAAATAAACAGTGTGATTATACTATAAAAGGTTTAGCTAAGATCTGTCAGCATTTTAATAGACACAGCAGTTGTTTAAACATTAAAGGGGTTTTATTATGTACCATTTAGCTTTATAACACAAAAGACTATGATTGTGCTTAATTTACTTAATATCTAGTTATTATGTTAATTTACTTAATATTGAGTTATTAATTTGAGGTGCCATATATAAAATGAAATTTGGCAAGTGCACCAATATTTCTTAAAACGCCCTTTTCCACAGAGATCTTACTGGAAAAAATGCTTCATTTTTCATTCAAACTCTCAATATTATTCCTGGTAAAAACTGCCTGTCCTGGACCTCGGATTTCAAGATACAATCATTGGAAATTAATGGAATTTACATTTCAGACTTGCAGGAATAAAGGCTGAATTTTAGAATAGTCGGTTGATATTTTATAGTATTTCCATCGTCTTCACATTTAAAGAAGATACTCCAAGTGGTGCTGCTAATTTTACTTCCACTCTGTTTCCATGTACCATAATCTCTGTGAGTCATTTTGGTTGTATGCTTTTCTATTGGGTTGTGTAATGTATTTGTATATGTTTCCGTCCTTGGTTCTTGCAGTGGTATCTTCCTTGTAAAATCTCACCAAGCTATTAAATATCATCCTGAGGTAATACAGGCAGCCTTTCATCTAAACCTGTACTATCTACCATGCTGATAAGATTGGTTGAAGATACCTGGAGAAAATCTGGCAATGACTATTTGCTCTGGGGTTGGTCCATATTGCTTAGGCTTTGTTTTGCATTTATCCACAGTCCCTCATCTCAGTCTTGCTCAACCTTCTTGCACGCTTTTCCCCATTTGCAGTTAATGGAAACACTTGCAGCTTTTTGGTTTTTAAAGAGCATTTTGCCTTGCATTTTGACTTGAGATTGCATGAGAAGACAAATGATGCTGGAGGTACAAAAATCAGATGCTGGCCTTCAAAATCCAGCTTCCCATCTACCCACAGAAATGATTTTCAACTACTCAAGGTAATTTTGAAAGGCTTTTTAAAAGAGTGGAAATGTGTTTTTTACTAACTGAGAGCATTTCGAGTCCTTCTTTGCTCCCACAAAGTTTTCAGGAATTGCTTGTTTTGCTGTCCTGGCTTGGGAATTGTACTTTGTGCTGTTAACCTCTAAGCAGCATTGCATGTTTTCCAAGGCAGAAAATGGTTTAATAACAAATCTTTTACATATTCTGGCTCACTGTACTGGGTTAAAGGTTTTAGGTAGAAGTCAGTGCTGAGCATGACACGTGTAATTCAATTCTTGCACAAACAATACAAAGTCCATTCATTATCTAATCAGAGGCTTTCTCATATTTTGTTTTTTACCAGGTGAGATCTCTATTAATTAACCTCATCGCTTTTATTATTGTAAGAAAGTGGTTTTAATTGCTGATGCTGAAATGGATTTTCCTGTTCCCAAAGTCCCCTTTCCCAAAGTCAGTCTTCTCTCTCAGGGTCCGAATATACATTCCCCATCATACTCACTTCAGATAAAGAACACACTCTCTTACTATTCAATGGGAAGATACTGCCTCCTCTCAAGGGTGACTCAAAGTGCCCAGATCATCCTCTTTCCCTGACTTACCTTCTGCCTGGCTGAGCCAAAATCTGTGTCCACTCATAATTCAGTTTACTCTTCAACTCTCAAAGCTGCTTTAATAAACTTGAGCTTAATAAGCCTTGTCTTAGTAAGCTTTGACACACAAAAGTTCATGTCTCACTTAAAACCTTGAGTCTGGATCCTGTACTTCTGTTCCTTTACATTATATGGCCTTGCTTGAGTCCAAATGGCCAGTGCTCAGCCTTGTGTGATGCTGATTCGAAAGGTAGCCAGGATGTAGTCTGGATTAAGAAGCTTTGCATCATGATGAGTTCACATGACTGTTGTTCCTGCAAGCCAGGTTCGTGAAAGCAACTATCCAGCTTTACCCTTTTCCCTGCTTTCTTGTCCCACCTTTCTCACCTGATTGTATTTGTAATCCCAGCTCTCAGGTTCACTTTAAGGGCTGTAAGCCTCACCAGGAAGCAAGGAAGCTTTCTGACCCCAAGACTTTCCAGGATGCTTAGGATCATGATGTGACTTTCTATAACTATACACCAGGAATGAGCTCCAGTAACTGTAATATAAACTCCTTTTTATGTATCAAGGCATAGCAAGTAAAAGTTGTATTTTACTGTATTTAGTTAAAAAAATCTCAAATCTGTTTCAATGGACTAGGATTAGGTTTAGTGCTAGAGCCATTAGGGTTAGGTCTAGGTTAAGGTCTATTAGGGTTGGGGTAAGGGGCTATTAGTATTGATCTTAGAGTTAGTGCCTATAATTGTTAGGGTTGGGGTTAGATTAGGGTCATTAGAATTAGAGTTATGCTTAGTGTCACACTCTGTTAGTATTATGTTTAGGGTTAGGGACATCAAAGCTAGTGTTAAGGTGAGGTTTAGGATCTATTGGTGTTTGGGTTACGGCCACTAAGGAAGGGGAGTTTAGGGTCAGTGGTGTAGTTGGGGCCCATTTGGGTTTGAGTTACTATTAGTGTCAGGGCCCAAGAGATTTAGGATCATGGTTAGGGCCTATTAGGATTAGGTTGAGGGTTAGGACTCTTACGGTTTGGGTTCAGACCTATTGTGTTTTGAGTCAGGGCCAGTTCCCCTGTGTTGGGGTCCATTTGGATCTGTCAAAGTTACAGGATAATGTGCTCTGTGGTTTAAACTGTATTTCAAAAGCTCATTAAGAAACATGACAAAAACCCATGGCAAACAGGGGCTCAGTCTCCTGTTGCCTAGACTGCTCTATCATCTGAATCCACTTATTCACCACACCAGTCATGAGATTTCATAACTTGGAACCCATAACTCATACATCTATGAGCACAAAGTTCCCTAGGTAGCAGTGAGAGTGCTCATCCTTCCTCCTCCATCACAGTATGGGTGTTCCCTGTATCACACCAGGAAGCATGAAAGCCTCAGCAGTCCAGCTGCTGTTGGATGTGCTTCAAAAGCTCTTTGGGTAAGCTGATGTTTTATACCTTCCTGGCCACTTCTTTGTGGGAGCCCTAGTTGATGTGCATCTGATTTGGACCTGGATTCTGGTTTATCCAATGCCTCACACTAACTCTGAAACCTTACTCTAAATTTAGCTGTTATTCTAACCTTTATCTCAATACTAATCCTACAGCTAATTGACCTGCAGTGGTCTATGAGGGCCTTATGATGTGCACCATGGCTTTGTCAGTGCTTTGGGTTTGTCCAGGCATCACCCAGAAACATCTAAAAGGCACTTGTAACATATCTGAACCAAAATACCAGGCAAAACCAGAAGCAAAATTCAAGTAACTTCATATCTATTGGAATCATATCCTTCTGTTCTTATCCATTTTTTTCTGCCATAGAGTCCTTTGTAGACCCTGGTCCTCAGCTTGCTGGGACTGCGAAGAAGTGGCAGGCTGTGAAGGGTACCATCAAGCCTCATCTTCTTATTTGTGTAGGTAGGCATCAAGCCAGAGATCTCCCGAGTTCTTCAGAGAGCTGAGACAAAGAGAAAGCACAAAAGGCCACATTATGCAAGGTTACTCAGGAGAATATTGGTGGGGACAAGGGAAATGAGGGTTTGTGTGTGTTGATTTGTAAGAGAACAAGACAATTCTTGCTCTTAGTATTCCAATCTCTCCTACATCCTTCTGCAATTCTTTGGCCAGTGTGTTGTACTTACTGGACAATGTCTGCAAAAGCTGTGAGCAGTGGCTTGCATTGGTACTCGATGCCATGTTTGGCACACAGGGACTTCACCAGAGGAGCCACCTTCCAGTAGTTGTGTCTTGGCATTGTGGGAAACAGGCTGTGAACAGGAGACAGACAAATTCTCAAGCCCATCCTTCAACTGTGTATCTCAGTCTCTAGAGTAATAGTGTAAGTAGTTAGTACAGGTAGGCTTAACCTGCAGTGTCAGACTGTAATCAGAGTGCTTTAGCATGTACGTTTTCACTAATGCTTATGAGCTACTACTCTGGATAGACCCTGTTGCTATCTGTGTGATTTCATAGGTCCTGCCCATGTTTAGTTTTCACTTGGCATTCTCGCCTTCCTAGTGAGGTCTAGTGAAGGTTTTGAATTACATTGTGATCCTGTTTAGGGTTTTCAGTCTTTTAAACGATTGACTTATTGATGCCCCAGAACTCTTTGTAGAATTCAGAGAAAAGAAGAACAGGGAAAGGAAAAACAAGAAAAGAAAAATACTTTGTTAAAGAGGGAAGAAAATTCTTTCTTGGGGAGCATACTCACTGATGTTCGATCTGGAAGTTCAGATGCCCAGTAAACCAGTCATTGAATAGGGACTGCTCAACATTGCATGTGGCCTGGAGCTAGGGAAGGGGAAAGGAAAGCAAAATCAGCACAGGTTGATGAGTGCAGCCTTTCTCTAAAGAGCACAACATGCTGTGGTACCCTGTTCTGTTGTTTTCGTTTAGCCTAAGCTCAGCTACCTCAAGCCAGGGCTCATAATCCTCCTTCAGCTTTGTGGACCAGCAGATGTACATAGACTAACTAACGTGGACCATGGTGAAAGCAGGAGTTGGCTCTGTGCTCCTGTGAGTGCATGTGAACAGTCAGAAGTTCCTCCTGGGTCTTCTCAAACCTATGTCTGCAGGAAAAGCAGAGATGGCAGAGTACTTCTGTGTGGTCAGACTGCTCTGCTGGACTCCAGCAAGTCCCTCTGCAAAGAGGGGATACCACACTGCCATTCTACTAGTGTAATTGCTCAGCAAGAGCAGGACACAAACTTCCATCTCCATGTAAGTGGAAAAGGTCCAAGACAGAATGATGCAATAAACGAGGAAATGAGTATATTTAGGGGATGGAATCATAGAATGGGTTGGGCTGGAAGGGACCTTAAAGGTCATCCAGTTCCATACCCCCTGCCATGGGCAGGGACACCTTAAGAGTTCTGGGGCCTAACTTTGCTTTTAGATTGCACATGACCATCTCATTGCTATACTCCTTTACAGTTACCATAATTGAATACCATTATCCTATTAACCTCCACTTCCCAACAGGTTTTCACCCTTAATGCAGCGAAGAATTTGCTTATCTTGTGGTTAGGATTTGTACCTGTATGGTCACAACTCTTCAGAATGGAAAATGTTTTACCTGAGTAGACATCCAGTCCAAATTCTTGTCATAGTAAATATCCATAGGGATATGGTTCATCTGTGAAACCCAGACAAACCAGCTGCTCTCCATCATCCTGTGCAGTCAGACAAGAGGCCAGAATTCAGTAACAGGTAAGCAAGTCAGTGATGAGCCACTGAAATAACACCACAGCCAGACTTACAAACACATGGCTGAACACCAGCCTTGCTCATCCAGCACCTGGAAGAACTTCCAAAACCTGGAAGTTTCATACTTCCTTATGAAACCCATGATTATTTAATATGGTTTGTTATAAAACTGACGGGGCCTGGTATTCATCTTGTTTTATCTGTAGCCAAGGACCACACTGATTAGAATCAGGAAAATGGAAAGTGCAGTGTCCATTGAAGCCAATGCTGCCTGAGAACTTGCAAGCCCAGACTAAGCTGTTTCTGTTAAATGGTCTCTTTCTCTAACCAGCAGCAGACCCAACACCCAAAGCACTGAATTACTTCAGGTATTTAACAGAGCTCAGTGAAGTCCCTTTGCTCCAAAGCCAATGCCATGACTTAAAGCATGAACTGGCACAGACAGCAAGAATGTATAGAGGAAAGCTGAATAACCTTCTAAAGAGAGATTACCTGAATATAAAATAATATGCCACAAGACTCTTTATTTCTAGTAATGATCCATAAATAAAAAAGAACCTGATGTAGAAAGTCATCATCCAGGCCAAGTCCTACCAAAAGCAGAGGCAACAAGAAAATCATTTTGAATGATATTTGCTTAAATCTCTTTCTAAGCTTCATGTTCTGTGTACAAGGGAACAATCTGCATTCAGCTTTTAGAAGTTTTTTGCTGAATTGAATCAGCAAAACTAGAACTGGAGCAATCCAAGTTAACACAAGATGATAGTACTTTTTCACGGCTTCCTATAGTATAGATGAATGTGAGGATTTACACCTGGTAAGTAGACTGATATGTTAGCAAATGACTATGCATTCAGGAACACGAGATGACTTGGCTCAAGTCATTGCCCAGGACTCCACAGTGAGCTAAATGCTAGACCAACAATGATCTCATTGTGGCTGGAGTTTGCTGTCCCCCTGCACGCATAACACACACAAGAGAAGGAAGAACAAAGCACTAATTCTGCCTGCCTGCATAGGAAATAGTGCCAAGTGTATGCATACTGTTAACAAATCAGGGACAACAGTTCCTAAAAATCCATATCGTCCTGTTCCTTGCCACTATGGACCTTCCAATTTGCTTCCCAAACTAAAGGGGACAGTACACTCCATGGTTCTGCAAATGAGGGAAAGCAGTACAAGCCAAACAGCCTTTTGTTTTCATGTTTGAGCTGGGCAATATAATGGTGTAGCAGAAGGTATGCAGAGGTGCTGAAAAACCTCACCAAACTGCCTCTCCTGTTGGGCTTAACTGAATGGCATCCAGCGGGGGCTGAGCTCTGGGCAGGAGCTAGCTCTATGTTCAGAAGAAAGGTTGAAGGCCCACAACTGACCCATTCTTGGTTGCACAAGCAGCAATACTCACCACCCAGTACCTTTTTGTGTAGGCGATGTAAAACGTGTGGTAGTGGAAGTAGGTGGGAAACAGGAGTGGAGGCAGAGCTGTAAGGGAGAGTTCATTATCACTGGTAATGCCATGGACTGAGTGACAGATAAACTGGAAGCAAAGGATCCTTCAGCTGTTACTCAATATGAATAATATCCCAAGAAGTTTTAGGGCTATGGAATTTTCTGGATGTCACCAATATGCATCACTGCCACGCATCAGTGAGCAACATGGGAGCCTGCTGACCTCAAGAGGTAAAACGAAGGTAAGACAAGAATCTCTCTGAAGCTTGATTGAAGACAGTTCCTGCTCTTCAGCAGGACAGCCTGCTACTGCTCATGTCACCTCTCAATACATTGCCTTCTGTTTCCTCATGGAGAAAGGCTGTGACCACTGCTTCTTTCGGAAGAGTGAAAACAAAAAGGAGTGTGTAGAATCCTGAGAAACGAGGAGGACAAGGCCCCAGAAACATACTAATCCTTGTAAGTATTGCAGTAAACCACTGTGTTGTGGTTTAAGCTTAGTTGTAAATTAGACAAAGCATGTAGCCTGCTTGTTTTCCCCCCACAACCTGTCCTTCC
>WYDI02020985.1:344-23393 GCA_009867235.2 Psittacus erithacus | reverse complement strand
CCAGAGAAGCTGTGGCTGCCCCATGCGTGGCAGTGTTCAAGGCCAGGTTGGACACAGGGTCTTGGAGCAAGCTGCTCCAGTGGAAGGTGTCCCTGCCCGTGGCAGGGGTTGGAGCTGAAGGAGCTTTAAGGTCCCTTCCAACCCAATCCAGGCTGGGGTTCTGTGACTTCAGGAACATTCACTGATCAGAAAACCAGACCCTCTTCTCTGCAGCAGTTCAGGCGCTGGCAGCTCAGCTGAGCCAGCAGATACAGAGCAGTGGTCAGCGCTGCAGCCAGGCTCCGCTTTCCTTGTCCAGACGTGGGGCTGTAATGGTGGTGATGGACGGGGGGACAGGAGGAAGCAGAGGGGAGAGTAGGGGTGTGCCCCTTCCCTGCAGCTTCTCCTGCTGCAGAGGTGTTTATCCTATCAACAAGTGCTGTGGTCCTTTCATAACTGCTGCATTAACAGAGGATCAAGTAGCACTTAATGGGAGCAGTCTCCCTCATGAAGTGTGATTGGAAAGGTCACCAAGGTGGAAGGGGAAATATTTGCAGCAGGCTGACATAAGCCTTGGCTTCTGCTTGACAACAGGTGTGTGTTTTATGGGCTGCTCGCCCCATCCAGCGCTTCTGCCCTCCCCTCCTTCCATGCTCAATGCTGTGCAGAAGCACTGAGGAGCATCTGCTGGATTCAGAGGGATGCAGACAAGGGGAACGGCTGCAGAATACAGGGAAAAGGTGGTTTGGGGGCAAGTGTTGGCTTGTGGAAGCAAGGGGAGACAAAGCTTTCCTGTGCAGCTGGGGGTTGGCCATGGCTGGGCTCCTCACTTTAATGGCGCAATGAATGCCTTTATTCTTCAAGGCTTTTGGTGGGTTTTGTCTCTCCCTTCTGCTGGCCCTATGGTGGGTTTGCTGGAATGAGATTGCTGGGTCTCAGCCAATCTAGATTTTGAACACTTCCAGTTTGTCCTGCCTCTGAGGTCACAGACACATCGTGATTCCTTTGCATGTATTCTCACCCTACCCTCTCGCTGTGTTTGCTGTCCCATCTGTCCTATATGGTTTCCTTTGGGAGAATGCAGGGGATTCAATCCAGGCCAAGCTGCTGCTGACAAGCTAATTGAAGATCCAGCAAGAGAGAAGCAGCCTAATGAGGAGCAGTGGGAGGAAGGGCAGTTTGCCAGGTCTGTGCTGTGACTCTTCCTTAGTGGAGCTAATTGTGTGTTGTAATTGATGGTTCCAGGGAGCTATTCACCACCCAGCCTGGAGGGCAGAGGAGCAAAGACCTCTTGATGTGTTGGAAGCCTGTGGTGGGACCACAAAGCCCCAATTTCACTTGTTCCTCTACAGTGTCAATAGCTTTAGCATGGAGTTCCACAGACTCACACTGCTGCAGGGGGTGACCTGGACAATATGCTACAGCCGTGTCAGTGGAGACAAAAAGCCTGGAGCAGGAATGACATCTTCCCAGGATTACCAGTGCTCATGCTTAGTGTCATGTGCTACCCAGCGGCCCTGACCACGAGCCAGTTCACCTTGCTGCAGTGCACAGGGAACAGCGAGCAGCCTGACGGGGACCCGGATTCTGGCACTGACTGTGGTAGATGCTCTGCTGGACCATTTCCTTAGGAACGGGTGTGCTGGGAGCTTGTGGGTAACGTGGGGTTGGCCCAGCCATGGCTCTGGCCACGTTACAGGAGCATGGTGCCATGAGGGTGCTGGCAGAGCAGGACGCTGGTCTCACTGCCCCTGCGGCTGCTTCTCCCACTTCATCCAAATGAGGCAAAGCAAAGCAAAGCGATGCTGGAGTGTGAGGGAAAGCTCATCCAGGACTATGAAGAGACTTTTATTTGGTTTTGCTTCCTGGCTACTCTTTCCATGAGGAATTTCCTTTCTGAATGGTGGCCCTGGGATTCATAGAATCATAGAATTGTGGTATTATAGAGCACCAGGTTGGAAGGGACCTGAAGGATCACCTGGTCCAACCTTTCTAGGCCCAGCATGACCTAAATGAGATGTCCCATCTCTCTGTCCAGCTGAATCTTAGAAATGTCCAGTGCTGGGGAATGCACCTGGGAAGATTATTCCAATGGCTGCTTGTTCTCATTGTGAAACATCATTTCCTTTCCTTCTTTTCCTTTGATTCACAACCACATCAGTCAGTGGGTCTCACCAAACATGGAGAAATGACTCGGAGAGCCTCCGGATGCTCTTAATACCTCTGAAAGGGATGGTGGACTCTAGAATGGTCGTGTCAGGTCTTATGTATTGTCCTAAAGTCTGGAGAGAGACTTTTCTAGTGGTTGCCTCAGGAAAGCTCATTTCCCATGTGAAACAGATCATGCAATAGCTGTGGGGTTCCCACCTCCTCAGGAAACAGTGTGGGGATTCATGGTCCAGCACAACAGGCACAGAACACGTTCTGTTGTAGCAGATGTGTTTGGCACAGGCCTCTGCCAGGGAGATCTGTTTGCAGAG
Organism: Psittacus erithacus; assembly: GCA_009867235.2. Classification (NCBI taxonomy): domain Eukaryota; kingdom Metazoa; phylum Chordata; class Aves; order Psittaciformes; family Psittacidae; genus Psittacus; species Psittacus erithacus. The sequence goes on along the minus strand of WYDI02020985.1, from coordinate 20,934 downwards.
AGAGCTCCTGTCCTTGAAGCCAAGTGCCCAGGGGGGTCAGAAGGTGCCTACAGCCACGTTCACACTGTCCTGCCTGCAACTGCGACCTCTCCTCAGAGCTTCTAAAATGCCTCTCACCAGGGGGGTGATTTCCTTATCACTGACACGTGTTTGGGCAGGCAGAAGACACAGCCACTGCCACTGAGAGCTTTTCTGCATCAAGAGGTGTTAAAACTGGCCGTGTGTAATTTATAGCCTGCAGCAAGGGACTCAGCCCTCTCCACAGAGCGTGCTGGAGCATTAGCTCTGCTGTCAGCTCAATTGTCAGCCGGATGCCGAAGGAGGTGGAGTGGATACTCTTTGGGTCACAGCTATTCACATTCTTGGTCACAAGTCAGCAGTCATGAACCCTGAGAGAACTGCTGTGATTCTTTAGGCCCTGAAGCACCCAGCATGCGCCAGTAAAGTGCTGTGTACATGCAGACCCGAATACAAATACACACACCTGTAGACACCGGATGATGGAAGAATCATTGCTGTGGCTGGCAGAGGAGGAGGCAGACACACAGAAGTGGTATTTCTGTCTGGATGAAGTCTGTGATGTCTACCTAAGCGATGTGGAGGTTTTGCTAGCAGGGAGAATTGGGACCTCCTCTTCTATGGGCTTCACTGGCAGGGATGTTGGTAACACTTAAATCTCCTGTAATGCTGCCTTGTTGGTTCAAATGAATGTACTGTCTTACTTGCAGCTCTCTTCATTGCCCTGCTGCTGACCTGATACATGTGCACTCTGTTGTGCACAAAGATCACTATGGTTTGGCTACTGAAAGAGAATGCCCAAGAGTAGGGACAACAAGTTGCCAAAATAACTATAGAGCAAGTCACTCCCAACTGGCCTTTACTGCAGCCAAGAGTTTCTGAGTGCAGTGTCTCCGCTGTTTGTCCTCTCAGAATTAGTTCCTGACCTTAGCAAAGAACTCTGAATTTGAGTGGCAGAAAGCTGTATCCCAGTGCTCCCATTTAAAAGAAATCAATCTCTGTTAACTCTCAAACACTCCGCCTGCTTATTCCAGCTAGGTGGTTGCTTTAGCCAGATCTGGTGGTTAAAACCTCCTGATGTTCCTCTTTATGGTCAGTTAATTCCGTTTGTCCTACTTGCTGGAATTAAGGCTTTGATGAATTTCAGTAACTTCAGTTTGAATTTTCCTCCTTCTCCATTCCTTTGCCCACTGATGCCTTTATCCTTCACTTGGTCCTCTTTTTCTTTGCCAGACTTTCCATACTCTCAGTCAAGCCTCGCACTCAAAGAATGACCACTTTTGTGAGTAGACTTCACTTCCAGACTTGATCCGGTTGATCCCAGGTTTCTTGGGTGAAACTCTTCAGGAACTGCTGTAACTGCTTGTGTTTGAAAAACGCCTCTCATTGAGACCTGTGGAGGTAAACTGGGACCATCTTTCTCCTTTCACTCTCCGGCTGAGCTCAGAAATCAGCTGACATAGTTAAGCTGACAGTCAGTAGATTTATATGTCCTTTGCTTCTGGCATTCTGTCCTCCCGTCTGATCCAGCAATTTGGGTCTATTGACCTTTGTGGCATGTGGCAAGGCCAGTGTATCTTGGCTTCTGCCTCAGACGGCTGGGGCTTGTTGTTTGGGGAAGTTTATTTCTCAAGGCTATGGTCATAAGGCAGCAATGCCCATATTCTATTTTTGCAGGCATACCTAGAGAGGCAGGAAGGAGGCCAAAACCCTGCCAGAGAAGACAAACTGCAGATCTCAATGTTCTTATCAATGAGATGTAAGTTCAGAAGCTACAAAGAAGATACAAATTCCCCAACAGGATAAATAAAGAGAGAGGACAGGGAAAAGAAAGGTACCTGGAATAGGAGAGAGCAACTTGGAAGGCGATGGATAGGTAGGAAAATACTACACCAGGAAGAAAAAGCTGAATATTTAGATGTATGGGACAGAGAACTACAATTTTACTTGGAAAGATGGGCATGTCTTCATCAACACTAAGCCCAGAAATGTTGTCTTCATACTCTTGCAGGAGGGGAGCAACAACAGTTGATAGCTTAGTCCATTGCTCCCTGCTTTTTAGGGCTCTTTTGAGTTTGTGTCTTCCTGGGCTGCTGGAGTCTTGTTCTCTGTGCTAGACCCACCCTCCTGCATCAGCAGCCTTCCGCTCTGATGCTGCCAGTTTGGAGTGGGACTCAAGTTGCTTAATATTGCCATGAAAGGAATGGAAAGGAATGGCCAAGAGGAGCATCTCACCAGTGCTTCCCTCCTCCCAGCAGGGACTGGGAAACTGTCAGCATGATCCATCTGGCCCGGAGGAACCAGATGGGATCTAAAATCACAGTGGCACTGAGGAATACAGAGCAGCCATCTCAGATGATAAATGTGTGAAGCTTCTCCCTTTCTCCACCATGGACTGCATAAGCAGCTCTGCCCCTGTATGGTCACTGTGGTTACAACCCCTTTAAAGCAGACACACTCTCTGGTGAAAAGAGAGGAGTAAGTGGTGAGTGTAAAATGAGATACACCTGAAAGCACATGAATGGCTGAGAAGGCCACCCATTCACTATCATGGTCTCAGACAGCTCTGAACCATCTGGGACTCCCAATCTGCCAGTCAAAGCGATTGACAAGGACATGCTGGACTTTGTAAAGGCCCAAACTGTGAGCAATTTGCTTGCCATTCAGTTTGCCTTCAGTTCTGTCCAAATGCAGGGTTAATCAGGGCCTTCACATGGGTCTTGTTTCCTCCTGCTCAGCTCCTGGCACTGGCATTGTCTGCCCCAGCCGCCCTTCCCAGAAGACGGTCCTCCCTCATCCATCACCCGACCTGACACAGGATCTGTCTCTGACACCCACTCCTCCTTTCCTCCCTTCTAGTCTGGCTGTGATGTATCTGCACCCCTGACATTACCCTGCCCACTTCAATGAGGCATCTCCATCCGTCTGCCTTGAAAAGGGACCTCCCTGTGTCCCTCTGCCCTTGGGTCAGGCAGGAGCCTGCCTGTCTGCCCGACCACAGGCAGCAGAATGTGCTTGGTTGCTGGAACATACCCGGCTATCACAAAAGGCGAGACAGAAAAAGTATTGCCAGAGACCAGGTTGTAAACTGGGCTGCAAGATAAAGTGTCCTCATCCAGCCCCTACTCGGAGGCTCTGCCTGTCCCAGGCAGTTGCAAACTTAGCTGTGTTGTAGGGAGTAATATTGCTTCGGGGTGGCAGAACTCAGTGTGAGACATTAAAGGAGAGGAAGTTGGTTTGATTTTATTGTAAAGCAAAATGTTTTCATTCCCTCCATCTCACATATGTGCTTACCCACAAGGACCAAGATGCTCATATCCCAGTGGGCTTTCCAGCATGTAGGCACCAGGACATGTGCATCCAGGTGATCCCAGCAATGTCAGGGAAGGCTCCAAGTGCTCAGTACTTATTGTCAGGTTTGAACACTTCAAACTTCACACTTCCAGCTGTAGAAGTAGGAGGATTTAGGGGAGGCAGGGTGGAAGGAAGAGCTGAATTGGAAGCATGGTTCTGAGAGCGCCTGTTGGGTGCAAGGTTTGGGTGAGCTGGGGTGTCATGGGGATGAAGTTCTCCTGCAATCCAGAGCACTAATAGGCCTTAATTGCCCTGAGCAGTCTCACATGGGACGCCTTCCCACACCCTCTGCTCATGGCCCAGCAGCTCTACTTAAACTCAGGCTTGGGCATCTCCCTTCTTCCTGCATTTTGCTGTAGTTGTGGCTGTTTTCAGGCTGTTCCCAAGCTGCTCTTTGAATTCAGACTGATTTTGGACCTGACTTTTTTACTTTGCCTTTGACGATCACAGGGCTGTTGATGGGACCTGTTGCCATCATCTCTGGGCTTACCCTCATCAGGTTCTGTGTGAATGTCTGATTAGGAAGGTCCCTTGGGCTACCCTTTCCATCAGGGAACAGTCCAGCTCTCCCTGCTCCCATCACACTCTTAAAGGCATTTTCCTGCTCAGGTTCCTGCCCTGGCCTTGTGACTGGCAGTGAGCAGTAAAGGTCTGGGTCTGTCCCACATTGAGTCACTGTCACATGGGAGAATGAGGGAATTTGTTGCCCTGGGCTGTTTAGGGGCAAAAAGCTCAGCTGCCTTCATGATGTGGTGAAAGCCCTCACAAGACCATCAAGAGCCCTGCCACTGTCAGCCAGGATGGAGTGACAGGGTGATATCAGACCTGCTTTGGGCTTGGACCCAAGAAGGCGTTGTTGGTAGGCTGGGCACTTACGGTCTCTCGTAGTGTCATCTGCCCTGTTCTGTGCTCCCAGGTCAGGTTACCCAGATAGCAATCAGAGCTTCCAAGGGCAGGCTCTGCTACTGGGTCAGGTAAGTTACACTGAGTCTCCTAATTCCATTTAAAGGAGGCTGGAAGAGGTGAATCACAACCCCAATTTGGTAATCACTGCTGCTTCTGTTGTAGCCCATCCTTTTTAATGGGACTGGATACTTGGAGCACTCTTGTGTCCCCCTGCTACTGCTCTGAAGATGCAATTATTGAGCCATTGGATCTGGGTGGATTAGGGGTGGGGGAAAGGGACGTGCAATAGTTGATAAAGAAGCTCTGGTGGTAATGGCCTTTAGTTTGTTCTGTAGCTGAAGCCCTTGGAAAGCTTCAAGTGCAGTTGGATGCTTCAGTAACTTGTCTGCCTTGCAGGTGCTCGCTTTGGCAGAAGGCTGTAGGGCAGCTCGAGAGGGTAGCTAAGATTTGTTCCCTGGGTCTGGGTAATGGAGAGGTTCCTAGCACTTTACCTGGTAAAGTTTCTGTCTTGGAGCTGTACCCTTCATATCCAAGTGCGTGCGCTGAGCTCCTGGCTATGGGGTAGGTCTACCTGACATCAGCCTCACTATATGCAGGACTTCCAGTGGTTACTGAGGTAGTCTGTCCTTCGAAGGCAACAGCGAGTGGTACAGCCTCAGGTGCCCACAGGGACTGTGGCGTACCATTGTGTCTGGATGCTTGAGAGAAGGCAAACGCGATCAAAATAGATCTTTGGCCCCTCAGACAGATGCTCTGCCACCAGGCTGCATCCTACTTTGGCATGGAGCTTGTGCTTTCGATCTCAAGCAGTGTTGTGCCTGGCTGCAGGACACTTCTCAAGACTATGTGCTGGGCAGCCGAAAACCAGCTCAGATGTGACAATTAGCACAACTGTGTCTTGTGTCCATGTCCGCATCCTTGAGACACCATGCTGCCTGAGCGTCAAGATGAGAAGAGCACAAGGAGGATTGTATGTAAAGATAAGAAGAGCACAAGGAGTCTGTCACAACAGAGGCTCAGGGTTTGCTAGTAGTTCATTTCTGTGTTTTATCCTCATCTAGTGTAGCAGTGAGGAGGTTTCTGTGCCCTCAGTACAACTTCTACCAGACACTTCAATGACTGGGTTGCAAACATGCAAGGGGAGAGGGCCAGGGCTGGCTGAGCTGACAGTGTTTTGGGGTAATACTCTGGGACAGTAACAAAATCTATGTCCTGGGTAAATCTGACTGGTTTATTTTGGCAAAGAATTTCCATTCCTGACACATGCAATTTTAAGGCAACCAACAACCGCTTCCTAATTCGGGATAAATGTAGAGCTGGAGTCTGACATCCTCAGGTCAGCTCAGACAGCATTTGGGGGGTTTCTAATGGAGTCCTCTCACATGTCCAGCAGGAAATGATCTTTGTGAGGGCTCTCAAAGGGAAGGGAATACCCAGGCTTACCAATCATTGGAGTGGGTTATTGGGAAGGGATGTGTCAGGGCATTGCTAAGTAAAATACATTACATGAGCTTGCCCTTTGGACTTCTGAGTCTGGTAAGTGGGACATATTTTCAAGTCTCTGAGACTGATTTTGGCATCTCCTAGGTTGTTGCAGCACTTTGCTTTTAGGGGCAGAAGGTATTTTTGCTTTTCTACAACACTAAATAGGACCTTATATTTATGTGTTTTGCTGACTGTAAATGTGCATAAATGTGTGCAAATGTGGATTCTTTGGGACGTGTCACCTGCGCTTTATGGCTTAAATCTGTTGCAGGATAATCTCAGCAGATTGGGTACCAGCTTAAGCTCTCTCATCAGCAGGAAGGATGCTGAGCTATTGAGCAGCAAGGTAGGAAATCCCCAGTAGATTTCAGTTGGCCACTGTAATGCCAAGGGACTGAGAATCCAACCCCCAAAACCTGGTTAATCTAGAGTGAAAGACTTGGGGAATGATAACCCCATTTGGGTTATCTGACATAAAAGCCCAGGCAAACCTGCTGTCCTCCTGCTTGTTCACCCTGCTACCTCTTGTTGTGCCTTCTTATAGTTGCTTGCTTGCCCAGGCTTAGTGCATTGGACATATAGCTTTAGGCAGGGGGGCAAAGGGCCCATTGCCTGGTGTGTAGGGGATTACTTTAAAGGATTAGAAGCAAAACCTTTGGAAATGAAGTTTGCTTTAGATGCTTGCCTCTTCTGTTGGATGATGCTGGACTAGATGGTGTGATGCCAGGCCAGGTCACATTGCTGGGGCTGTGGAGTCTGCCCATATTTCAGTGCTTGGAGTGCTTCATGTACAGTCTATCCCACAAATGCATTTTCTTCCGTGAAAAGGACAAGCTGCTGAGCTTTATCCATCTTTATAGAGGCATTGATGTGCTCATGTCCACCCTATCATGGGGTTGCCTTTGAAATTCCTGAGTATGACTGGTATTATCACTCAAGGTGTGACTATCCCTATGGTGAGCAAAGTGGGCAATGAAACACCAGAGATGTCTACAACTTCCAGACCTAGGAAGGGGAGTGTAGGGTGCTCCATGGGTGCCCACTGCCATCTGCAAGCTGAAGAAGCTGTCTGTAACGCCTTCATTTCCTACTTTGGATGCTTGAATTTTGGGACTCGATCTTGTTTCTCTTGGATTGTCTACATCAGCTCCAGGTGACCCTGGATTACTGTCCCCAGCACAGAAAGCCTTTACTGATAAGCAGAACCTAGTCTGCAGGGCATCTGATCTCCATTTCCAGCCTGACCTGATGGTTCCTAATCCCCTGCTAATGCTTTGGAGGGCACTTTTTATTCCGAGGAGTGCACAAAGCTATGGGGATAGCAGCGGCTGCTCCCAGCCATGTAGCTGGAATGCAGGCTCCTGCTTTTCAACTGTGGGGTGCTCGGTCTGTCCCTTGTATTCATAACCCGAACTCTTCACAGAGTTATTTAAAAGGGAGGGAGTTTGGAGAACCCTCCTCTTTAAATGTGCTTTGAAGCGAAGTTCACCTTACCTGATGGGTTAATAACCCTGGTTAGTCTTGAGATTGGCTTGAACCCAGTTCAGCTGCAGTTTCCTTTAAAGCACCTGGAGCCCTTGGGTTGTGTCAGTTTTTAATGAGTTGCTGTGAAGAGGAAACACAATCTGCAGCAAAAGCCCCACTCCAACTGGGACACGTTGGAGAATTACGTTAATCTCAAAATTGTCCAGCACCATTACTGGTATGGACTGAAATAATAACGAATAGGAGGCAGGTGCATCACGTCCCCATACAGAAATCATCTGTCGTGCAGGCTAACAGCCCTGTGACAGGCTTCACCTACCAGTGAGAGCGAGTACGTGTGAGAGCAGGGGAGACAGAGGGAGCAGCTGAGAAGGATCCCAGGGACCCAGCGCTGATCCCACAGCTGATTGCAGGCTGCAGGAAGGACTCGGGTGAGCTGCGGCTTTGCCAGCGCCAGGGAACACAAGGACCTCTGCTGTGGCAGCCGCAGGTGAGTGCTGAGCTCCTTGTGGTCACCTTCCCAAGGCAGAGAAGGTGACTGATGTGGAGCCACGGTCCCTGCTGGTTTCATGCCGGGGGAAAGGGGAGCACTGCAACCTTTTTGTGGCACTGCAGGATTCCTGGAGCAAGTAGGGGTGAATGGGGGGAGATGCCCTCGCTTTCCCCTGGCATTATTTCTCTTTTGGTTATTTCTTCCCTGTACGCTGCCCTCATCTTCTGGCTCTCAATGGCACTTTATGGCTATATTTTAGCACTTGGGAAAGGCGAGAGTTTGACAGAGGACAACCTTCAGAAGGAATAGGACGGCATTCCCAGCGATGGGAGTCCTCTGGAGGTGCCAGACATGAACTTGTGCAGGTGCAGGGCAGTACTACAATGTTGGGAATAATGTGAAGGTAAAGCAAGTGAAGGTGGCCGCATGCTGTGGCCTTTGAGGGTTTCAGAGGGATTTTCTTCCCATTTCTTTCAGTGTCACGCTTGCTGGCACATCAGGGCACGAAACATTAAAATAGCTCCTCATGAGGACTGGGCTTTCCTCATCTGTTGCTCCTGGCTCCTTGGGAAAACAAATAAATCACAACGGGAGGGTTTGTTATGTCTGGTTGTGTTGTGTTGTTGGGGAGGGGGAGAAATGAGAAGAAGCTTTGTAACTCGAATGCCTCCTGGCATCCAAATAGCACAATACAGTGGTTTTCAGGGCATGCAGTGAGCTTTATTAACCCTCCGCATGCCCAAGGGGATGTATATGAAATGGTTGGAGTGTACATAGTTAGTTTTAGCTGGAGAAAAAGGCTTTTGGCAGAGTGCAGTGGCCATATGGGGTTGAATGCAGGTGGTGCAGGCACATGCTAAAGCACATGGTGGGTGAAGATGTTGTTTTCTTCAGCTCCTCAAGGAGGGGTGAGAAGTGCTGATGGGGTGATGTGTCTGCTAGTGTGTATGTTTAATTGCATCTTTGTTGGCCATGATTTTGAGAAGGTCAAGGAAATTCCAGCATCGGCCAGCCCAGGTGTTGGAAGATGTAGGAAAAATAGTTGTGAGAGCAGCTATGGCAAGGGAAAAGTAGGAATGTCAGGTTTATAGGCAGCCAGGCTCCATCTGAATCACAGATCATGCTAGCAAGTCCTCTCCGGTCAGTCATGGATGCAAACAGATGAAATCAGCCCTGAACAAGGGAAAAGAAGGAATTCTGTACACTGTGGGAAGGAGGGGACTAATCCTCAGTGTGAAAGCAGACACTGGTGCTGCTTGAATTCATTACCCTGATCTTAATATTTTCCTTGTGCTGGGTTGCATCTCGGCATGTGAAAGTCCAGTTAACTGCAGTGGGTCTGATTGTGGCTCTGTGTAACAGTGATAGACCTCAGCTCGCTGGTGACAAAGGGGACTCTGGCATCTTGAGTGTGGTTGGTAAAATAACCGAGGCTTTGAGCCTTGAAATAGTCCCTTAAATTTCTTTTGGAGTGTACAACATGAATGAGCTGGTCTTGAGGGTCCGGGCTGAGCATGGGCATCTTAGAATCATAAAATGGTTTGGGTTGGAAGGGACCTTAAAGCTCATTCAGTTCCATCCCTGTGCCACGGGCAGGGACACCTTCCACTAGAGCAGGTATCTCTGAAGAGCTCCAAGCTCCATCTTCCACTGAAATCAGAGGGAGCTGTGAGTCCTCAATGCTTGGTGCATCACATTTATATAAAATCCAGTATTATGAGTCCAGAAGACTCATTTGGGGCACCCCCATACATGGCATGACCATTCCTCACCCTAGTGCAGGGCATTCTCCTGCTGAAAACAAAATGCCATTCTGTGACCCCCCTGGTCCATGGCTTGATCTGAGCAACAGAATGTCCTTAACTTGTACAGGACCAGTAAGATTAGTGCTCTCAGCCCACCTGATCTGACACAGTGTGTTGGGTGGTTGTAGGGCTGCAGGTAGTCTTCACTGGATTTGGACCTTTATTCCATTTTCCATGCCCTTATCCATGCTTGAATGCAACTTTTTATGTTCTTGTGTAGTGTTTATGGGGTTCTCATTGCTATTATGTCAAAACAGACTTTGAACCTGACTACTGAGCTTTGCGTGTCTTCATCTGTTACATATCCCGGAGTATTTCTGCCCAAAAGCCTCCCTGACATCACCTTGACCTTCAGCGCAATGGCGATGGTGCACCTTGGCCAAGTGACTCAAGTATTGACCTTGGTCATCTGCTCATGAACTGGAGAATCCAGTCAGTTTTTTGGACCTACTATGTCCTGGTTTCTCCAATTGTCGCTTGAAGCCATGTGGTGGGCACCAACAGTCTATAGGAGGTGTTGTGCTGGTTGTCACTGATCAGAACGGGTCGCTTCATCCTCATATAGCAAAGAAGGGAATCGCAGGGAGAACAGAAGATCAGAAGAGGCTCATTTCCACATAAAATGTACCTTGAAATTCAGTCCTGAAATAACTGTCCTGCAGCTGTTGCCTCTTGACACTTCCTCATTGCCCTTCATCAGCGGGATGAGCTTGCTTCCAGGGCAAAATGCACTCCCTTTGCAGTGGAAGCAGTGACCGCTGCTGAATGTACCAGGGCTTCCTTGTGACATTTTGCAGGTTTTCAGTGGTATGTGGTAGCTTATCCACTGGCATGCAGGGGTTAACAGGACTTTTGGATGGGCGGGTGGCAAACAAACTGTGAAATGGAAGAAGGTCAGGCTCTTGGAGGAGTTTGCTCTGTCACAGATGGTTTTGAGTTATCAGTCCGTCTGTAGGAGAGGTCTCCATTCCTTCCCAGTCAAGGAAACTGTAAAACCAGGGCTAGAAATAAGGCAAAGTCTTACCAGGTCTGGCCTTGGTGGACCAGGCAGAATTGTGGCTCTTCTGGTACTTGCTAGATGCAACTGTCTTTCTAATTGGGACTTCCTCAGTTGTTCAAGCAGACCTCAACAGCTAAACGTGATTTGGGACTAAATATCATCGGCAGTGCACTGCCAGTGGGGAGCAAACCACTGGAAGGGGAGCGTACACAGGAACAGCAGTAAGCCTTGTAGCTCTGGGAAGTGCAGGTCCTTTGGCTGGCTAACTCTGCTTAGGGGAAGGCTCTTGCTGCAGCTGATGAGTGCTGAATTCAGGTTTTGGTAGGAGCCAATAAATGCTTCCTCTGGGAGCGTTCCCACGGCTTACATGAAGTGTCTTTAGAGACTTGTGTAATAACTGGTTGTATTAAAGGTACTTATTGTTATGGCTACAGCACCCAATCAGTGTCTAAGGAAGCATCCTGATGGCCTAAAGGTGGAAAAAGGTGTTGTGAGAAACCACCGAGGACACGGCTAGAAAACAGGGTCTGCTACTGAGGGAGAGGGTTCTGCAGTAGCAGGTGGAAAATCCTTGTTGGCTTCTTTTCTTGGCTTGTTAACTCTCATATTGTTCATATCTTTGGTTTTGGAATGGCTTCTACTTTTGTACCACTGTGAACGTAACAAGGGATGCAGAACTGAATGATCTTGGCCCAAGCTTTTGAACAATTGCAGTTTCCTCTATTGGCATTGTTTTCTTAGGAATGGGGAAGATGTAAATGCTGTCACCAGCAATAACTGACCAAAAGAAAGGAGGAATGAAGAAAATTACTCCAGAATTTGTCACATTTATATTTTAAATGGATTAAAATGGTGATCCCCAGCGCTGCAAGAGAGAAGTTCTGATACCTGGGTCAGAACAGCTGATGTGTGACAGATCATACTGCTACTACCAGTGCCTTTTTGACTGAAAGATTATCTAAGATAAGCAGAAATGGTGCTCTTTGTGGTTCTTCTGTCTTTGTCCTATTTGAGTCCCAGCTACTGGACCAAGTTTTTGCTGTATGTTGCCGTTGTTAACCACAGATTTTGGAACTTGAGTCTCCTGATGGGAAACCAGAGGAAAACCTCATATGAACCGTGGTCACCGGGATAGAAATACCTTGATTTCCAACTTCAGGAGCCAGCCCTTCACCTCAGAGTTGAAGATGAGGATTTAATATGAGTATGTGGGACACAATGCAAAGGGAATCAAGATTGTATGCTCTCAGCCAGAAGTGAATGAAAGACTTCCATGCTCAAAGAGAGCAGGCTTTGTTGTTTGCATGTAGTGCTGCTGGGAGAAGGTAGCATTCAGTCCTAGGCTGGCCATCTCTGAGCATCAAGAATTGAAGAGGTACCTCTGCTTCTGAATAAGGGAAAGAGGGTTTATAAATTGCAAGAGCAGACTGGAAACAAAAGATTTTAGGGCACAATACACTGCACTCGCACTTCTAGCGTAAACCTGTCCATGGAAATCAGTGGCCCTGTTGTTGCTTGGTTGGAAGGAAAGGCTGCACTTTAAGATGTCTGTTTTGGCTGTAGCAGTGGAGCTGTTCTAGGAGGAACTGGGTTTCTCTCAGATGGCTCAGAATAGCACAGGTTGAAAGAGTCTGGGTATGAAGGCCAAGCCCAGGCATGGTCACTCCATACAGAAGTGCAATAACCCACTGTTTGGACTTCTCTGCTAAGGAGTCATGAGAACTAAGAACTTGTTGCCGCTGAGAACCAGTCTACTGGTGTGTCCTACAGAACTTGGTTGTACAGCTTGTCCCTTCTTTGGAGAAGCCATTGATCCATACAAATGTTTGTCATTCTTTGAGGCACGGATTCTTGACTGAGCTTGCATTTGGAAATCCAGTGTTGCCTTGACTGATAGTCACACCTGACCAAGCTGGCCCACTGCCTTGGTTGAGGCTTGCCAAAGGCTCTGGGTTCAATGGCACCTCCCCTGGTCCTATGGGACCATGGGTGTATAATGAGCCCCCTACAACTAGACACAGCACACTGTAGGCAGCTCCTGAGCACAGACATAGCTTCTAGGAGAGGGGAGAGGTGCGAGCAGGACAGGAATCTGCCATTTCTTTTGCCACTGAGTGACATTTACAGCAGACTAATAAGAGGCACGGCTTCTTTCATACAGATCACTAATACCTGTGCCCAAGGGACCTGTTGAACAGCTATGAAGAGCTCTGTGGTCTGAGACAACAGAAGAAGTCACTGTGGTCCTGGGAGATGCAATATTGCCTTTGAGCAGGATCATCTCAGAAGCTCAGCCTGTAAAGCAGTGAGTTTGGTCATGTCCCCGCTGAGATTTGTGTATGGGTGATGGAGCGCTGAGAGTGTGAAGTGTCCCCATCACTCTCACAGCAGCCAGTGCTCTGTGGTGTAGTGGGTCTGAAAATGGTTGTAGATGTTCTGGGAGGAGCGGTGTCCTGTAGCATACGCTGGTTTCCCTGGGAAGATGACAGGTTGCTGAAGATCTGCCATAACTATCCCATGTAGCTAACGTGGGACTTGTGGTATGGGTACACTATGGTTTCTAATGTGTTTTTTCCTTGCACACATTTCTTGGGACAGTAGGTATGGATATGTTGGTTTTTCCTAAAGGACATCTGTTGTATTCACTTTGTGATCCCTGCTTGAAATTCATTGACTGTAGGAAAATGCATGTCTGCTAGGCAAGAATTCCTGGCTATGTTGTGGACATCGACAGGAACAGGCTGACCTGTACTTGTGTTGTCAGCCCATCCTGCTTCACTAAACTGACCCGAGTTCACTCTTCAGTTCGTTGCTGTTAGGGCTCCATTGCTTTCCTTAGAAAATCCAGTTGGTATGTGTCTCCTTATGGCATTTTGCATCAATGCCACTTTTGTAAACAAGTAGCTATAGAGTGTGTCTGGTGTACTTGTACATAACTGGTGGGCAGCATGAGCAATCACTTATATTCATAATCCCCAAGGCAGAAGAGAAGATCAAATCAAGTATAGATTTACCAAAGGAATAAGTCACACAAAATCTGATCCTCGGGCATTCCTCCCCACTCTCCACAAGACCTCAATTCATCACTGGAGTGCTTGTGACGTTCCCCCTCCCTGACATGCCCAGGAGTTTGCATGAAGCTGCGCTTCTGCAGTTGCTGGCTTTCAGTTCCGTGGTTCCAACCGAAGCCTGAGGGATTTTCCTTTAAAAATCTTCTGAAAGAGGAAGACTCACGTTCAAAATATTACTTGAAGTCAACAAATCATAGAATGGTTTGGGTTGGAAGGGACCTTAAAGCTCCTCCTGTTCCAGCCCCCTGCCATGGGCAGGGACAGCTTCCACTAGGCCAGGTTGCCCAGACAGAGAAAGCTCACCCAAACCTAAAAGAGCAACTTGAGGTGAGAGATCCTTCTTCTTGGTGAGTACCTGGGTCTCTGGTTTATGCACAGCAAGGATTAGAGGCTGAGCTCACAACACCTTGGTGTTTTGTTTAGAACATTCCTTGTGTCAGGACTCTCCTGATCTTTAGGAATTACAAAAGGAGCTAGACTGCTGCATCTGCTGCTGATTGTAATGATTTGAGTCTTCTACTGCGGTCTGTGCTAATGGCTTTGTACTCCTCACTACTCATGGGATGTGGTACCTCCCATGACTCTGTATCCATCACCTCTACATGAACCACTCAGTGCCTGTCACTTCTCCACAAGTCTGGTTAATTTTGTTCACCAGCCTCTGCCAGCAATTATGTCACATCTTGCCTGTGTGTTCCACTGTCCTGAACCTCATAAATAACTACTTGTGACACCACAAGTACCTCCAAACCCTGTGACTCCAAAACGTTTTGCTTATTCACTAAGCTGATTTATGGCCCTATCACTGGTGTCCAGTCTGATTGCAAAAGGGAATGGGCTCTTACTCTGCCTCAGCCAGCCAAAATGATAGATGGACAAGCTGAAGAGCAGACCTCCCATCCCATCAGGCTACCTGGTTTATTTTGGTAGGTTAAAAATAGCATCACTAGCCAAGGGCTTGCTCCTGCTCTGCATTCAAAGCTGTGGAAACTTTGCGACTGCCTCCAAAAGGGACATCACTGCAGCTGAAAAGCACACAGACTTCTGCCTGGGGTGAGAAAAATCCAAGCCTTGATTATGAACAAGACTAATGCATAACAAGAATGTGTTTTTCAGAGGAGTGAGATTGTTGAGCCACTTCCAGTATTAGCTCTCTTGTGCTAGGGATGTTGGTCAGCAGCATTTCCCCTAGGGAGGAGTAGGTTGCCTTTTGGAAGTATTTGCCTCTGTTGACTAAATAGCAACCTCTGTGATCATCTTAATCTGGACACTCATGTTTGAAGCGTCTGTGAGTGAAGATGTGAATTACACTGTGGCAATTTTGGGAAGGCTTTTGCTTTCTTCTATGTCTTTTAAAAGATGCTGTGATTTCTTTTTGTGGGATTGACCTGAAGTCAAAGCAAAACCATGGTTATTCATGAAACAAGGGAGTAGAAATGTTAACAGTAAGCAGGGCAGGGTCTGAATGACTCTGCCAGCTGATAAGATATCTTCTGGACCTCTTTTAACACAGAAGACACTAGAAAATGCAATATGGTTGGATTAATTCTGCAGAAGGAATGTCCTCTTGCATATCCCGGCACTGTTATTTTAACTGTGCAATCAATGTGTGGCATTACCATGCTCCTATCTCGCCCTCCAGAAGGTATGAATTCACAGGAGTTGAGGCACTCACAGCAGCTTATCTTTAATCCAAATGTATTTCTGGAATATTTTGGGCCCTATAAACTCAGCAGTTTACGCATAGTGCACATAGTGCATGTTGTACATTAAGAGAACGCATACATGGTGCCTATCACCACCTATGCAAACATCATCAGTATTTGTTTCCTTTTTTAAACTAGATTAGCATTAAATGTATATCCACAGTCACTCTGGACTGACAGCAACCATCTGATATGCTGCGTTTGGTACCATAAGCAATAGGCTTTGAACCTGAGAATTTGACCATGTTCGTGTTTCAGTGTAGCTGCTCATCAGTGTTGCCGAGTGTGGGGGGGAAGAAGGCAGGAGCAGCAAAGAATAAATGTGAGTGTAACATCATCAGAGCTTAGGGGAATGCCTCTGCGAGCTAATGTCAAGCAATCATGTTTGTTGAAAGTTGTAAGCATTAGACACTTCAGCTCCAGGAGTGGTGACATGTTTAAGAAGATAAAAGGCTGCAAAAGGCAATAGAGGATTATAATGTTTTGCTATTAATACAGTTCAGTACTTCAGAGGACAAATTACATCCATCAGAAGAGGGTGATCAAGAGTCTCTGAAAATCTCTGCTATTTGCTGTGCAATGCCCTGGCCGCTGCAGGGCAGGGTGCCCTGGAATCATCTTAGTTTCATGTCTGGTTTGTGTTTTTTCTCTCCCACAAGCTGTTCTCCCCCTTCATTTGCGATTTTTACACCACCTACCAGCGGTTTGCAGCAGTAACTGTGGGGATGTGCCAAAATATCAGCACACAAAAGCTGGAACACTCACACGGAAACCTCTTGCTTTGGTGGATAGCAACAAGTCACCCACGCCAGACCAGGAGGGGAGAGAAAGCCAGAACTTGGCTGTTGTTCACACAGTCCCATGTATCATTTCCCATTCCTGTTTCATGTGCATGTCCATTGAAGTCCATAGGCTCACAGAATGATTTTCCCAGTTAGGAGTTATGGGTTTGTATAGTAGGTAGAGCCCTGAAATAAGATTTGTGTTAAGGTCACAAAGTAAGTATCATACAGATCATGCAGCTCGGAGCTAGATGTATGATAGGGAGGTGCTGGGGTCCTGGTCTGAGTTTTCATCAGGCGCAGCATGGGAATACCAGGCTGGTTGGGTGTCTCATGTAAGGAACTGAATTGCAGTCATAGGTGTGCTGACAAAGTCCATCTGCCTTTTCAAACTGTTCAAAGCTGCCTGCTCTTGTGCGCCTCTGACTGAAGGAGTGCAGAAGGAAAATGGAGATGCAGCATTAATGCCACATGGGAATCTAATCTAATTGCTCTTTCAGACCTTCAGTAACTCTAGAGGTTCTGAGCATCTCTCATGTGACGAGAAATCTGCCTTCACAGTTTGCTTGCAGGATGGTGATGTGTTACATTACATGTGTCCAGTTTATAAATACAGGCGGAGAGACACCTTTGGCAGAAGGTCACATGAGCCATCTGTAACAATAAGTAGTTAATGCCAAGTTCACATTTTACCATTTCCTTCTAAAGTAAGTAGTAGCTTTTAGTCTGCTCTCAGGTCTGTTGCTAATTTAGACAAGCTAATTTAGATCAGGAGGTGCTGCTGCTCCATGCCCCAGTTTAGACATCCATCTCTGGCTTTCTTCTCAGCAACTGCTCTTGCCATCCATCAGAACTCACCACATGAGTGCCATGTGGTGTAATATTTGCCTGAAACACGAGAGGAGGTCCTTGGAGGAAAGCCAGGTGACATGGAGATGGAAGAGGTGACAGAGGGATGCTGTTACATGTGTACATTTCCCATTTAGCCCTGCTAGCCGTTTTCATACCTGGTTTGTGTTGGTTCAGAACTGTGTCATGCTGTGTTCATTGGCAAGCCTTTCTCAACTTGGCTGCTAGGATGTGGCAAGTGAGGAAGGGCAAATGGTGTCACAAAAGTGAGCATCCCCCTTGGGAACTGTCAATAATGAAATGATTTGTCTCTCTCACAGGAGAACCTGTAGTCTGTTTGTGCTGACCAGAGGCAGCTGAGCAAAGCATCATGACAAGCCATCAGGAAGGTGAGAGAAGAGGTGCAGCTGTGAAAGCTCCTTGGGTACCCATGGGAATGAGCTCAGTTTGCTTTTCTTGTTCAGCCATCTGACATCTGCCTCAGCACCACAACGAGAGACACCAGTAACTGGCCCATCAGGTTCTGCTGACCTCTGCAATGGTGTCTTTCTTATGCTAGATTCAGATGTTTCCTATAATAACTGATGTAAAGCCTGCTCTATCCAAATCATGGCTAGACCTCTAATGCTCCAGCCTACAGTACTGCAATGGCTGCATCCTTTATAATCCAAGAGGAGCTGAGCAGGAGCAGTCCCAGAGAGACAATGCAGGCTGATTGTTTCTAAAGGACAACCATGTTATTTAATGGAATGTATTTTTCCTTGACTTTCTAGTAAAATCCTTCAAGAAATCTTCAATCCCGGGAGTTCTCATCACCCAGTTTGTGGAGGATGTTCCAAATGGATGCAGTACACCTGACTTTGAGCGGAAACCTGTCTCTCTGACGTTGGAGGAAGGTGAGTGTCTTAAATAACAGTCAAAGCCACAGTCCTGGAGACTTGGCTCCATGTCTCACCTACATGAAAAAATCATTGCCATTAAATCAAGCTCCTTTCTGAACACATTTGACTAGACCAGAAAAGTAGTTTTGTATGGCCCAAGTCTTTGTTGGACTGCTGACAACTCCATCAGTACTGATAGAGGTCTCCTGAGCTTTCATTAGTGTCTGCAAGATCAGAATCTGGCTTCTAATGAATATAACAATCCAGAAGATCCTACAGGAAGCTCTCTAAGCATTTTTGCAGCAAAAGATGAAGCACATTGAAAAAGTTGGGGTTTTCCTGTTGAACTAACTTGTATTATGAGTGTTCAGCGCTAAAATTAACTGCTTTTTAAAGGCAGCTGTACTGCTTGCAGCTGTACTGCTTGCAGATGCAAGAAGCAATATGGATATTGCGTAGAGTACAGAGAAGGCAGCATCTTAGAGCCAAGACCTAAGGCAGTGGGAAGCCTCCCAATATCTCTTCACTTGCAGAGTAACTGAGTAATTTTGGGTTTGGTTGGGTTTTGGAGTGGGGTGGCCTGAGAAGCTCGCGCGGCTCCTCTTTCCCCGCAAAACTGAGCCCATTCTGGCCTCTGGATTTCAGCGTTGCCACCCGCTTGTGTTCCACCAGCCGTTGGGATGTTCTGACGGAGCACAGTGGCCTCTAGTGGTACATCCCTCCTGCTCCACCAGCTTCCACTCGATCAGCCGCGGGCCAAGGCTCACTCACCCGCTCTAACGTTTCCTTCCAAGTGATTTCCGTTACAGTAGGTTCCTCATAGCTCATATACGAAATCTTAGGGAATTCAGGCACGATGAGTGTCTTTCCTTCTACCATCACTGCCCCACTGCGGTCAGCGCATGGCAGAGCTGACACTCCTAGCTGGGGAGCTGTTCTGGGGCGGATGGCAAGCATGGGAAATGGCAAGCATGGGAAATTGCAGCCAGTGACTAAAATTTGGGAAAGGCCTAACCAGACTTCAGTAATAGTGCTGCAACCTCAGCAAAAAGTTGGCAGATGCCTTTTGGTAAGAATCTGCTGGCAGGAGCTTTTGCTGCCTCAAGTGAGTGTTTTGGTGGTGACTGCAGAAGGGTGTGGGAAACGTTGCAAGGCTGCCTGGAGAGAACTTTGTGTTGGTCATCTGAAGACCAAAACCATTGCAAAATAAAGGTAGCTATTATTCCCACCCTGAGCTACATCCATGGATAACTCATCTCCATTTCCATTGTGCTGTGACAGATACTCCCACTTACCTACACGAGTCTCTTCTCTGGTTTGTTGGTTTATAGCACTTCTAGTGTATTTGAAGCCTTCTGGAACAAAGGTTTGTGCTGGGCAGCAGTAAAGCTGTTGAACATGTCTGTGGGCAGCTGCAGCATACTGAGGTTCTTAGGGGAGCAGAAATGGAGAGAGCTCACAGGTAAACCCCATCCTCTTCTTCCTCACTTGCCTCTTCAAACAGCAGAGCCTGGTGCGGTTGGAGTACAAAGTGGTGCCAGGCTAGCAGATGAGGGAGAAGGTGCAGAAAGATGACATGTAGGGAGTCCAGAGGGAAGCATCTTACCCTGTGTGGGTGCTCCCAGTTGTGGTATAGTGTGGTCTGTTCAGAACACGTTTTCTTTAGTGTGCAAAAGGGGTATTTTCCTTTTTTCCACCTTCTATTAAATCCAAGCTTATCCAAATGAAAGAGAGACCAGGAGCTGCAACTATTCACAGATGAACTTTACTGATGTGTAGAGACAGGGGACCCCAGCACAGCAAGTCGGTTGTTATTTAACATCCTGCCCAGCATGGTCCCAGCAGAGGGAAGGAATGGAGAAGGAATGGGAACTTGTAGGGGAATACGTGTGTGATAAGAATGGATCTGGGCATTTCATGGCTGTGGTACAAGTAGTGCACGCAAGTCACCAGAAGCCAGTCTAGGCTGAACTTGCTATAGCATCACTGAATTCAGAGCTGATCAGAGGATGTTTGCAGTCATGTCTGCAGGCTAACACCATATGGTAAAGGCCTTTTATGACTGAATACAGACAAACCTGGACTTGAGCTAATAACTGCTTGCTCTTTGGCCCTGTCCAGACATTGAGGGAGATGAAAATCAGACCAAGACACCAAAGAACTGCTCTTTTGGCTGCATAACTTCCTATCTGTGTGGCTGTATGATAAACCCAGAGACCATGTTGTGTCAGTGGTGAGTTTAGAGATGAGTTTTCAAGTCATCCCTTTGAAAGCCAGTAAGTTAGAGTGGAGATGATGGCAGATGGCTTGCAGTAATTTGGGCATTTAATGCAACTTTAACTGGTAATTTAGGCATCTTTTACAGAGGAAAACAAAAAGATAGAATTGCTTAAACCAGAGATGTCTCACTCTGGGGATTGCACTATTGATAATGTAAGGGGCCTGCTGAGAAAGTCTTCATCAAGCCTGTCTTAATTAATTTCTTGCCTCTTTTCAAAGGTAAAAATGCCATCTTCAGGGCTGTGGTCAAAGGTGTCCCAAGCCCTGATGTGAAATGGACGCGTGTACAAGGCAGAATGGATGACCCTGCCAAATATGAAACATTCTTCAATAGTGTTACAAATGAATTCATTCTGCAGGTAAATATCAACTATTTCAGACAGGACTCATGGAAGCTGGAGAGCAATGGAAAGGAAAAACCTGCAGTGGACTGATAGAGATGTGATTGGAGACCTCAGATCAGCCTTCCAGTATC
>WYDI02020982.1:0-22153 GCA_009867235.2 Psittacus erithacus | reverse complement strand
AGCAGTGGTTTGTGTTATACCTTAGTTACTGGACTGTTCTTATCTCAACCCATGGGAGTTACATTCTTTCGATTCTCGTCCCCACTCCTCTGGATGCAGGGGGAGGAAGAAGGGGGTGGGGAGTGAGTAAGCAGCTGCGTGGTTCTGAGTTACCAGCTGGGCTTAAACCATGACAAAAACCAAAATGTGTCCCAGGCCAAGTTTGAGGACTGTAGCGCTGGGTGATCAGAGGAAGGTGACTGTCCAAAATGGCAATCATAAGGCAAACAAACACATATTAAAATAATAATTACAGCAATAACTAAAAGAATAATTGATCTAATATAAACTAACAGACTTTGCATGACATTTTGTCCTTTCTCATTATGTCTCTTCTGGTGGTATAATTCACCGGTAGCTTCATTGTCTATGTGGTGACAGAGGAGTACCTTTTTTCATTATTCCTGGGTCTCCAGCAATGCAGATGGTCATAGTTGTCAACTGCAGCTCTTGTGGTCAATGCAGAGGCTGATGGCCATGCTTCCCTGGTCCACTGGGGCTGGGATTCACACATGCAACAATTAAACAGATTTCCACACCCTCATATCAGTGAGGAACCTCCTCCAGGGGGACCTGGGTGGCACATGCATGGTTTTGGGACTGGATAAGCTCATCATGGATTTTTTCCCACCTTGTGGTTTGGCTGTTTTCTACCCACTAAATTTCAAGTGGGTCTTCCAGTTGCCTGGGAGGTGGCTCAATTATAGCATCCTTATATGGTATTCCTTTTTCTAAAATGTCCCTGGCCCAAGCCTAGGGAATTGGAATTCCTGTGTATCCTGATTCCTGACACCCACCTGGTGTGCCAGTTCCACAGAGTAAGGTGTATCCCATCATGATACAGAGTACTTAGGTTCATAAAAGGTTGGATAAAATAATGGATTTTCTGTACGATCCCATGGCAAGGGTCTACAACTTACACTGGTTCTAAATGCATTGTTTCCACCTCGGGTTTGGCATCTTTTCATCATTTAACTGGTAAGTTTGCGAGGGAGCTTTGATGGTCAAGACCACAGAGATTCAGCCTCTGTGGTATACATATTGAATTCTGTCTTTTCTCACTCTGAGTGGTAGTAGGTTACCCAAGATTCAGTCATTAAATAGGGCATATATTCCATATTGTGGTATTTTCATTAAAAATAAAGGATAAATTTACCAAAGGTATGAAAAATTTCAGCCCTTCCTCAGAAGATGGAGGATATGCAATACACAGGCCTTGGTCCAAAGAGTTCCACATTTGGGCAAAACCTTGACTCAGCTCCCATGCAAGATTAGGACTGCTACTTTGCAATCAATACTCCCAGGAGGAAAATGATCCCTCATGAACATTTTACAAACTTTTTTTCTTATGTAACAAAAGTAGCTGTTTAAAATGGCGTCTTTTTTGTTGCTTTGTTAATTTTTTAAACTGAAAAATATCCATGAAGTGGGAAAAAGAAGAAAGGAATTAAATTATTACCTTCTATTACCTTCTCCTTCACAATATTTTTTTTCAATTGCATGAATCTGGTTTTATACTGTAAAATACTTCCTTGATTAAGATTATTTATAATCTTTTCTGAGACACAAATAAACATAATTTATTTTTTATTATATGTTACCTTTGAATGAATACTCTTGACTCTTCGGGAGCAGGGTCCTGCACGTTCAGCAGGCGTGTATCTTTTTCCACAGGAGCAGTTCCACCCGAAATCCGGGCACTTAGGGACTGGAGCATATCCCCAGGCGAGCTGTGAAAAGTCAAACAGACAAATGTTAAGGACATGAATTTACCGTAAGGTGGCACTGTTATTCCACGTATAAATTACTTGAATCGCTCTCCTAAACATTCATAGAGCAGGGGGTCTTTTTGCTGTCAGGGTGTACACGAGTGAGGAACGTGCGTGACCGAGGGCTTCAGTGTTGCGCTGCCCAGGGTGGCTAATGAATGCTACCACGTGATTTTTAGCCCTTGGAAGCAGGGGTCTGTGTAAAACTTGTGAATTTTCTCTGACTGTCCCAATACTGACTGTAGGTGGAAGTAATTTAATAATCAAATCTATGCATAGCAAAGCAGTTCATCTTTACGAAAACCGAATATACTCAGATTTTTCACAAAATTGCTTCCCAGCCGCGGACGCCGATTTCCAAGCGTACACTTGATGAAGGCAGCTGCTGCTGACCTGAACAGGCGGCGGAGCCGTCCTCCACCACCCGACGCGAAGCAGCACAGGGGAGAGCGGGGAGCGCGGTCCTTCTCAGCACCTCCCGCCGCAACGGAGCGCCAGCCCACCTCGCAGGGCTGTCCCGGAACCACGGAAGGGGCAGCTCCTGGACGCCTGTGGGAAAAGCCCCGGAACCGCACCCGCTCCCCAGCAGCCGCGACAAACCGTCTGACCTCTCGTCCCGCAACAAGCCCAGCGCTGGAGCAAACCCCACCCACCACATCCCAACTCCCGCCTCTTCTCCTCAGGCAAGCACCGCCTTCCTTCTCTGCCAGGCTTCCGCACTTTACAGCCGCCGCCCTCACTTCACGACAGCACAGGGGAAGCGGGAACGGGAGCAGGCGCGTAAGAAGGTGGCGGGGGGCGGGGCGGTATTGGGGAAAAAAAAGAGCGCCACCCGACTGCACTTTGCGGCTGGGTGAAGGGGCACGTCAACAGCGATGGGGGAAGAGGCGTCTCCGCTGTCGAACAGCTGGTGAGTTACGGGGTGTCTGTGGCCTTCCTCCCTCTTCCTTCTTTCTGCAGCGGGGCCGAGAAGCGGAAGGCGGGAGGGGCCAAAGTACCCCCTGACTGTCGCCACTTCTCCCCCGCCCTCTCCGGAGACCCGTCGCGCTTGGGGTGTGAGGCTAGGGCTGCCTCTGGCGCCGTGGAGGAGGAGGCGGTTGCTGTGGCCGCATTGCCGTCGGGCGCTCGGCGGGGATGTGATGGCTTGGGGAGTTCCCCGGGACAGGGGCGGCCCCCTTTGCCCACTTGCTGGCCAGGACCAGCAGCCCCAGGGCAATGGGAGCCTAGGGCGAGCCTCGGGGCAAGCGCCTCTGCGCGCTCACTAGCTGCCCGGTCCTTAAAGAGAAAGGGCCGCCATAAAAACAAGGGAGAGACGGGCCTCTGGCTGAGCCCAGCCCGGAGCGAAGCGGTTGGTCCGCTTTAAGATTATAGGTTTAAGAGGCGGTAGGAGCTACTCGATGTGTGTGCCTGTCTTCCTGGAGTGGAGTTAGTTTGTTCAGTTCAGCTTCCCCTTTCTCTGTGTACCCACTCAAGCACGGGTGACAGCAGTAGGTTCTGACTTGTTTTCTGAATGATTTTGCTTGCCACCCTCCTCTCGTGCAGCTATTACTTATAATGGATTTTACATTGAGCCTCTAGGTCGAGAATAAACACTATTTCTGGAGCGTGTATAGGATTATTTTGATGGTAAAGGGATGTGATTTTCGTATTTGTTGCATGCGTGTTTACTCAAGATTGCTGAGACTTAAATAAACATTGTGTTTTAAACACTGAAGCTATTCTTACAGTACCCCACATCTCCATTTCTGTGCATCTTCACTTTGTTTTTCTCTCTGCACTTCTGCATTGCATGTGATTTTCTTTTTCTGTGGCTCTGTGACACACAACATTGCTCTTTGTCCTTTCCACGTACACACTTTTTAAAACAATTATCTTACAGACTTGCTTTTTATGATCATTTCCAATCTGATGTTTTTGCTTTTAGGATTTGTTTCATGTAGCGAATTCAAAGTTTTTTGCTAACTATGCTCAGTCTTCTTTGCACTTAGCTCACTATAAAAAAGCCAGAATTGATACAGAAGCAGGTGGTATTTGTTCTTTGTCTAGGTTGGTTCTACAAATACAGCTTTTAGATAAAACAACTAAGTATCATTTACTAACGAAGTGAATTGGTGGAGTTTTTTAGCCTTTTTTGCTTTCAGTTACAGCTTCAGAATTTATGAAGCACTTTCTTTAGGAACAGAGTTGCATAAGCAGTATTTTTAAATATAGACCTGGATGCTGGGACACGTAATTAAGCTAAGGGCAGACTCATTGATGGTGCAGTCTTGACACTTTGAAATCTAACTGTGGATATCTAATAAGAGCCATGTTGAAATATCTCTGAAAAATGCTTCAGACTTCCTTCATGACTAATGTGGAATGTTATGATCCCGGATCACAACAAACTGCCAAAATTTCTGTTGAGAATGCAGCACAGTGCTGTTTCCAGACATATTTCAAGGAGCTCTGTGCAGTGTTGCCATTCTGACTGGCAGCTTCAAAATGTAACTACAGTAAATTTGATAATGCTGCCACTACTAGAAAAGGCAATCTGGAAGGCATTCCTTAGAAGAAGTTTTGGAAGTCTTTATAGAAACAGTTCTAGAGGTTTATGCTTAAATACTACATTAATATGCCAGAATACATCCTGTTACTAGAGCTGTACCCTGTGAATAATGAACATAAAGTTGAATTTCCTATTGTTTAAGAGCTTTGCGTGGCTCTTTGGTTCTGTTGTGTTTTGTTTTTTGTGGGGTTTTTTTTTGTGTTGTTTTGGGTTTGGGTTTTTTGTTTTTTGTTATTTTGCTTGCTTGGTTTTTGTTTTTAAGCCAGTTTCAGTGGAATGCTTTCTTTTTCATTTATTTATTTAAACTCTGGTCTTGTGTACATACCTGAATGTTGTTGAATGGTTGTTTTTCTAAGTATGGTATGTATCATTTGAATGAACTTTTTGTGTAAGTTACTGTAATGTCATAGTTTTGAAGTATATAGGACTCTGCAATAACATTTCACATTTAAAAAAAGAACAGCCAAAACATAAAATGATGTGTATGTACACCTGAACTCCTTCGGGAACAAAACTGGCATTGCTAATTCCTTGTCCTCTATTCAGTTCCTTAGGGGGATCCAAAGACGGGTGTAATTTTGTGTTCAGAGGCTGTGACAGCACCTTCAGCATGTAGAATCTAGATATGCTTATTAACATAAAATGCCCTTTTTTGTATTTCTTGGGTCAACATGCATGTGCTGGTGGAAGTGAATTGGGGGCACACACAAACTGATGATAAATTAAACCCCTCAGCATCTGTACTGACTGCTTGGTGGTTTTGTTCAGCAAAAACCAGGAAGATTTGCCACAGTACAATACAATTCAAAATGAACCAAACCTCCTCTACACCACCACCCTAAATTTATTTGTGGAGTTATTGAAACACGAGATCATAATCTTTTTTGCTTCAGTAAACACAGGAATTTAGCAACAGTTTTGATTTTAAAATGAGAAAAAATCTCAGACCTTAGTGTTGGGGTTTTTTTTAGCTATTTGGCATATTCTCAAAAAATTAATTTGAGAAATTGCTGGTGAAGTTTGATGCAGAAAAACATATCTGTGTCCAAAACTAAGAATGCTATGAAACACAAAGGAGACAGGTTCAGGTTCTCAAACAGATAAAGATATAAACAGTAACAAATTAATTTCTAAAACCTTTCTGCAGATGTTTCTCTAATACTTGGGCTTCAGGGAACTTGATCAAGTAGTATCTTTTACTTTAAGATCAGTACTTGGAAGTCAAGACCTGAACTAACTAAATGTAACTGTAACCACAGATGGACTTTTCCTCTGCATTTAACTTTGTATTGGACTCATTCATCTCATAGGCCTCCAAATACACTCCAACTGCTTTCAGACAACAGGGTGACAAAACAAGTTACATATGTCTTTTCTGTGCTCAGTATCAGGATTATTAGTGCTTCAAGTCATCACATTTTTTCTGAAAGAACATAAAAAAATCCTTTGCAGTTAAGCATGAAATTAACACACGTAGGAAAAAAAAAAATAGAAGATGTCATTAAATTCATGATTTTCTCCAAAATTCCATTAGAAGGAAAAGAATATTCAGTGGTGTTCTGAATATAATAGATATTTTGAGTAAGTGTGAGGGATTGACTTTTTGTTTGTTTGTTTTCCATAGAGAACAAATGCTCATTACTTTTTATCTAATACAGCTCTGCTTGAGGCTTTTTTCCAGTAGTCAGAAGAATCCTCAATTAAAAGTAGGAACCTGAGTAACCAGATTATATAAAAGTGTATTTCTGGGAGTGGGAGGAAGAAGCTTTCATACATATAGTTTCCTGCGGTGGGAAGGTGTGTTCTTTGTTGTGGGAAGGTTGAATGATGACTAGGAAAATAAACTAATATTAGCAATTGACTTTGGAAATTTTCATGAGTGCTGTTCACTTGCCTGGCTTTAAGTAAAGCTTTTTTGCTTTTACTGTGTGTTCAAGCCCTGTATGTTATTGTGAGCTTTTTCAAGTAAAGTACTTTGCTTAAAATGGAGCTTAGTTCAACCTCAGTTACAAAAATAATAAAAATATATTAGAATAAATTCGTCCAGTCAGGCGCTAACATGGATATGTACAGTCAGTCCTCATCATTGTGATGGCAGCATAGTGATATATGTGCCTGTCTTTGTGTGCTACACTTATCAGAAGAACATGAAAACTTGCAGACTGGATGCGTTTGTGCTAGGAGACAGTGACATTGTAGAAACTAAAATTGATGATAAGTCATGGTAAGGAGTCGACTGGTAGCAGCCCTGCTTCTGATTTAGGGAAAACAGGAATGACATGCGAAGATGTTTTCTAAGACTACTTCTCACACTGGAAGTGGCGCTGGCCTACTAAAGCATATAATTGAGCAGCTATGATGAGTGTGTCACATGAGGAGTGTTGAAAAAGATAATCAAAATTTTTCAAGTGTTACATCAACATCAGATAGTGGTCAGAATATGGGAAGCAGTTTGATAAACTGTAAGTGGGAGTGTTTGTTTTAACCCTCTTTTAGGCCACTGACTAATATCTTTCACAGGCTGTAGTAAATTCAGTGTATATGAAAAAAGGGTGATCATCTCATTTTGAACCAATAAGTGTGTTTTAGATAATGATTTTGGTACATGTAGAAGATACCTGTTGAGCTATGAAAAAGACACATTAGTATTACAAGTGTGCCCATCAGAAATTAAAACTTTAAACTAGTAGTGTTTTATTTTTGTAGTATTTCTTCCTCAAAAATGTACTTCGGTTTGGAGGAAGCAGCTCAAAGGGACCTCTCTTTCCTAATAGCAAATGAGCAGATGTAATGGAATTTAGCAGGTATGTTTCAGGCATTGTAATCTTCTGTAATCTATAGTTTTCTTAATATTATATGCCTTTTCATGTGTATTTGTAGTTTATTGAAACACTTCCTCCTGTCTTGCTGTTCACATCCCCACAATTCTTAGTCCCTTCATTAGTATCTGTAAGTGATTGTTATGAAGTATCTCATATATAGGTAAAATAAGTAATACTTTTTTTTAAAAGTGGCTAAAACTGAATTTCCAATAGTTGAAAATTTTTATTATCTCCAGCTTTCTCTCACATTGTAAGTGCTTTAGCTAAAAATAAAGTAATGGTGAATATCCATGATGTTTGTTACCTGTTGATTATAATACGTCACCAGAATGGCATGAATTTCAGAGATCCTTCTGTAAATATGGAAATTTACTCCAGATACACTAATAGCAACTTTGTGTATTTTGACATTTAGAAACAGTATGTCTTATGGGAGCTAAACTTTCAAACAGTGGCTTGGATATAGGCTGGAATGCTATGCATCTAACCAAAATTCTGAATACCATCCTGAAATAGGAAGTGTATCCATGGTAGAGCTGAAAGTAAGGATGTTCTGATCTGGAGGAATTTGCCCATAAAGAGAAGTACTGCATTTATTCCAAAGTAAGTGTAATAATTGTCCCTAAGAACAGAAGACTTCCTAGCTGATCTTCACTCATGAAAGACAAGGATCCAGATTGCTAGCAGTTTACTGGAATATTTATAGCTCAACACTGAAATATGGTGAAACACAGCTGATGGACGTGTTCAGGTATCAAAATCACTTTCTTACTTTGTACGTTGCAAGTTAGCTTGAATAGAATGTTTCTTAGAAAAGATTTTTCTTAATCTTTGAAAAGTCCTACTTCCCACTTGTGAGCAGTCTTGGGAGTTGACAGAGGTAAGGAGTAGCTAATTGAATTGTAATAGAATAATGTATTTTTCCACCCTTGCTGTTACTTCATTTAACTCAGTGTTAGTAATGCACCACATCTCTTCATGTGGGATATGAGCATATCAATTTCTTGCTTTTTAAGGTGAAGTTGTAAACATTTGCCTGTCATATGTACAGTGTATAAAGTGTGAATGACAGTACTTATGCAGATTTTTCAAATAGTAATATATTATCAAACAGAGGAAGCACATATTTTAACCCATGCACACCTTTTGAAGCTGTGAATATTAGGTACTAGAATGAGTACTCTTGGGCCTGTAAAACATTCTTTGCGGGTTTGTTGGGTTTTTTTTGTAGTTTGTGCACATGTGGTTTTAAGTGTTGTTTCACATATATTAAATTATCTATTCTTCTTCCCCATTTCTCCTTCCCCAAATAATTTTCTTTGGAGGATATAGGATCAAAATTTAAGTATTGCCATTTCAGACCTTTCTACCTGAAATACAACGTGCATGCAGCTGTTGCATTCATCTCCACATGCCTGTTTAATGCTTGGATAATATTTGTAGCAGCTAGTTGTATTTTGTGTGCTATAATTCAAGACCTAGTGGTTGCTCTCTAGTCTGTCATACATAGAGAGGTGCACAGAAACCTGCAATATATCTTATAAGAGCATCTGACTCTCTTCAGCTGATGTTTGATGTTGGCTTCTGTTGAAGTTGGGTCATCCCAGAGTTCATGAAATTCTTCTGAGTGCTAGGTCTTTTTGTGCAAATGTCCTGGAAATACTTGATTTTTATTCAGGTTGAACTGATTTGGTAGTTTAACTTCTTCAGCGTTGATTGTTATGTACACAATTGACAACAGGATAGGTGATGTAAGTGCAAGTGTGCATGAGTGCTCCCCTCCCTGCTTCTGCCTTAGGAAAGGGGTAGTCAGCTGTGTAGCCTGTAGTTCTAAAGGAAGTGAGCTTTGGGATTTTTTTCTAAGGTACTAAAAGTACAAGAAAATGAGACAAGTCACGCTTTTTGTAAACTGTGTTTTCTTTCTTCCAGATCTTCAGAATTACTTGAAGAAAATAGACTTAGTTGTGCCCCAGTGTATGTTTGAAATACAATTTTAAAATGCCTCCAAAAAGCACTGGCAAAGAAACTGGCTGATACAATGCAAGCAGTAATGTTTGCTCTTCGAACTTGTAAATACTTTGATAAGTCTTAAGTAAGGTTATAGCTTCTGGCTTATTGTTAAGTATATGCATACATTCTGACAGAATGGCAATTTTTATCTTTTGATCAGAAAGGGTGATGCTTAGGAGATCAGTAATGAGTGTCTTAAGCTCTCAAGAGACCAAACTTGAGAACCTTCATATCAAGGAGTCAGTTGTGGATATACCCAAATTAAAGAAGCGGCCAAGAGCTCCATAGCTGACATTGTTTTTCCATGGGCATTTGGAATTGACTGCATAGTGTGTAATGTGGAGTAATTGAGAATTAGACTGATAACCCTTTAACATCTGTTACTTCATGTGTATAAATAGATGGGTTGTTCACAAGGAATGCATCTTCGTACTTGAATGTCTGTCCTGGATGAAGAGTCATGCTCTTGTGTTTTTCTTGGGCTGTAAACATCCTGGACGTGCGTTTAACTTCTCAGGTATATGAAGCAAAGCCCTTCTTAAGGCATATGTCAGAGATAGTAGATAACAGATAAGAAAGGGAGAAGTTTGCCTATGGGACCTATGTATCACTGCCATTGCTGCTTTTCCAGGGAACCTGGTGTTTTGCCACTGCTCTGCTACATTATATTGAAATTCCTGAAATCGTCTGATGTGGTTGTCTCATTGACAGCATGGAACCGTTGAAACAGTCTGCAGAAGCTATCAGAGAAATTGCAAAGTAATAATTTCTGAATGTGTTCGTTATCTATGAAGAGTATGACCTTCTGTTGTTTACTGTGGCAGCTTAAATGTCATTACTGTTTGACTATCTTGTGAATTCGTGTATTTTGCTTTCTGCACTATTATTAATATTTTTGTATGTTTTAATTCGATCTGGTGTATATGCGTATACTTGCAGTACTAGAACTAGCTAACTCAAGCTGAGTTTGACTAAAAGGCTCTTTACCGTTTCAGAGAAGGATGGGGCTAAAGCTGACGTTTGAAATAAGTTTTCTGGCTTCTAGGTCATCTAATTTACTTTAAAGAATTCCACCATGTAATTTAGCTGTAATGTTTGCTTTGAATGCGTTGTGTGTGAGTGAATATTTGTTGTGTATCTCTTCAGTTGTACACTACTTCTTGTATGTAAACTGAATAGAATTAAGAGTTGAACAAGCAGCCTGAAAAATAAAAGACAAATAACATTTTGTAAATACTTATTTTTAATAATTGCCAAATTGCCTTAATATATCTTTACATATGTGTAGGTTTTGCCTGATAGTAGCTTCCAATCTACATCTGTTTAATAGACAAACATTGGAAAGTATTGTATAATTCATTTTTAATAAACATAAAACATATTATTTTAGGGAAAAAGATCTTGTAGATGCTTTAGAAGAAGGTGGCTGTGATCTTGAAACTGTGAGAAACATCATTCAAGGAAGACAACTGCCTGCTGATCTGAGGGCCAAAGTCTGGAAGGTAAATATGATCTTAAATCAAGAAACGGGAAATACTTGAAGTTGTATTTGATTTGAGGTAAATTATTTAATTACCAGGTATCTCTGTAAGAAGGTCTGTAGGACTGGAATTTTAATATGCATGTATGTTGATTCAGTTTTAGAATATTTGTCTTTATTGAGTTAAATTACCAAGTTCAGTAATTGAGTTAACTACAAAAGAACACGAAAATGTTTAGAGGGTTTTCTGTTTTTGTTTTCAGATTGCGCTTAATGTTGTAGGAAAAGGGGACAGCCTAGCATCCTGGGATGGCTCTTTAGACCTACCTGAACAGAGTATAATTCATAAGGATTGCCAAGAGCTAACTGGTAAGTTCAGTTATGTTTAGATCACCTATGTGAAAACTTCTGTATTCTCAGTTGTCTTAGGACTTTGTTATTTGACTTAAATGTAAGCGTAATTCACATTATTTTGGAGGAAGCTTTCAGGAGGAAGATGAGAGAGCAGAGAAAATCAGTAAGGAATTGTTAGAAAGCAGTAGTTTCCTATCTGTACTCTGACTCTGGGATGTCACACATTATGGAAGTTTAGAGTGTTATCTTCTTAATATGTGTGGTCAGGAATCTTCAGGAGTTGAAAAACTTGTAATTTTTTCCCAAGCCCCATCTTTTAAACCAGACACTTTCTCTAGAGTGTCCTTCAAGTTTTTAATTGTCTAATGACTGGTTCTTAATCTGAAAAGCAGGTGTAGCACCAAAATGCATATAACCTTGAAAGGAAGAAATACACTAAACGTTTTGGACTTTAAAGACTATTTTTAAGGAAGGTATTTTTTTAATACCAATTCCAACAAAAATGATAGGTTTTGGTTTTGAAAACAAGATGCTGGCAAGACATTGGAAATAATATTCCCGTATGTCTGTAAGGACCTGTCACAGGATCTGGTTGGCAGCCCATCACAAAAATGGCCAAATCCTTGATACCATGCAACAGCGTTAATATCAGTGATGGAGTCAATGCTGAGTCATAAATAAGGATACTACTTCTTCTGGCATCAATAAGAGAATCTTTTTTTATTACCCATCATGCTTTAATTTATTCTTGCATAATTAAATGTTAAGGCAGGGAGTGGAGTTATTGCATGCATACATGTCTGTCCCTTTTAAAATGCAGCTCTGTGCTTTATAGCTCTAGAATGAGGGAATCCTAGAGAGAGGTGAATTCCCACTGTGTTATTTAACCACAGTGCCTTTGCAGGAATATGGAAAAATGTCCTGGTTAGTGTTTATAACATACAAAATTAAGCACTTCAATGTCTATTAGTTTTCCTTTTGTCTTTATGGGCAAATACTTTGTAATATGTAACAATATTAAATGGATGAAACTAACTAAAGTTAGTTCAGAATGAAGTTTCTATAGAGATTTCAGTTTGGGGTTGGATGAAATCTCTCTATTTCAATGGTTTAGCAAAGCAAGTTAATAAATCTTCAGATGGCATTTGAGTTTTGTGCATTATTTTATTGCCCTGAGAGGTAGAGAAAAGGAAATGCCAGATACTGATTTGTTTTGATGGGAAAGTATTAAAGACTTCTGAATTAAAAACTTTATTAAAAGTAGTGAGACTCATAGGCTTTTTGTAATTGAGGGGGAGAATGTTCACTGGAAGTTTAATGCTGCTGCATTAATGCAGTGTAGGCACTGTCTGTTCCAGACATAACAAGGTTATTCCTTCCATTACTGTAAGTCAGTTTAGCTGTAGTAAAATTGACATTATCTGGGTGGATTAAAACATAGATTTATTTATGCAATAAATAATTTGTAAGAATATTTAATATTTGTCATTTAAAAATCTCAAGGTGTTTAAATATTAATGTGAAAATCCTATGAACTTACAGTAAAGTCTGGTTTGTTTCACTACAGTCTGTATAATAAATATCAATGCATTTAACTGAAAGTAAGCTAAGTAGTTATTTCATCATATGAAGGAAGGCATAATTTGGTGTATGGTACTGACATGTTTTAGTATGCCTTTGATTCATTGCCTCAAGTGAGGTAGATGCCAGTACTTTTTCTGAAGTGTTGTCAGCCTTTTAAAAAAAAGTCTATACAGAAAGATGCTTTGGAACTAATTAAAACCTAAGCTTTCTGTATGTATCCAACTCAACGATGACAGTATTTAAGAAGTGTTTAGCTTGTTACCTTAATGACATAAGTAGTTTTGTATAATTTTTTTGGGTTGATCTTCATCGAAATGCAACAGTATAAATGAAGAGCTCAGAATTAGTCTGTCATTAAATAGGGGACATCTTTGCCGTAAACATATATTTTATATAATGTAGTACATTGTTTCAAACTTTTATAAATGTTTATCTTCTGATTAGCAACAGTACCAAATCAAATTTAAAAGCTGGGTGTAGTTGTAAGTAATCGAATCCTTTCTCTTTTTCTAGTTACCCTAACAGCCCCAAGTTTAAAATATTGTTAGGAAAATTACATTGAAGTAGAGATTAAAAATGTGTTTTATATGCTAATACTAAAATTTAAGTCTGTAAGATGACCTGATTTCAGACTACTGGTTTTCATAAATTAGCATGTCAGTGGACTTCTGGGATATTGGGAGTATGCACTGTGGGTTGATCTATGTTGCAATTCAAAGAAGTTGTTGTGGAGTCAAAGTTATGTGCTTAACGCAACAAAGAGGGGCATTCTCTGCATTAAAAGAATCCACCTCTTTTGTTTCATATAGATCCCAGAAACACCAAACTTCTTTGATCATACTGTTGTGATTTTTAAATGCCTTATCATACTGGAGTTATAAAATCATTTGTATTTTAGTGCCTTTTTGGGAGCCATTCTGTAAGCATTTAATTCAGGCTGCTTAGTTTTTGTTGGTCTTTTTTTGCTGCCTTTTTTCTTTTGCCTTTTTTTTTTCCCCCCCCAAACAGTCCCTGTTGGTACAATTATGCTATGAAATAATCTCATTCAAGTTCTCTGAAAGGCCATTAATACAGTTTATATTGCTGTGCCTATTTCAGACCAGTTGTCAGTGCCAGAAGAGGAGAAGTCAGTACTACTTTTGGATATTGAGTCTGTTATTACTTTTTATTGTAAATCACGCAATGTTAAATACAGTTCTTGTCTCGGCTGGATTTATCTACTCAGACCTCTGGTGCACCTTCATTTGACACGCAGTGATTTGTACAACTGCTTTTATGCTATCATGAATAAATTCATTCCAAGGTAAAGCTCTCTTTCTTTTGCCTATGTACTGTTTTCATTGGCATTAAAGGTATTTTCTGAAAGAGTGTGCATGTTTGTTGCTCTGTCTGAAACCCTGTTAGTAGCAAAGTTGTTAGATCCCTTTATATACTGATAAACTGAACCATTTTCAATACCTTACATTTTGAAGTCCAGGAGATACTGAATTGGTTTAAGATGTAAAGAGCTAGCATGTGACTGATGTAGACTCAGTGTGCTTTTTGAAGAACAACTGTTGTTTCATGCAATATCAAAAATAGTTGTTTAGGAACTATCTAATTCTTGTATGTTATATGAAAGCAATTTTCTTTCTTTTCATAGTATTTTTCCTATGTAAAATGCTTCTGTCTCTGTCACTACAAAGTGTTTCATAAGCACTAATTAAGTTTCACAATTTGTTTAGAAGTAGTTAATATTTTCCCTGTTTTCTACTGACTTGGGACTGAAATTATTTCTTTTTTAGGTCGTTAGATTGTTATTTTATGAATAAAAAATGGAAATGGAGTGTCTCATGCTGTTGTATAGGTGCTCTCACTAAAATATTTATTTATGTTGGAGTAGCACCGTGACATTCCAGCAAGGCTACAGGGGCTTCTGGTTAAGACGTTGTGGAACAGCATATGGATAGTCTGTAATTAAAGGTCTTAGTAAGAATCCCTGGAGAGGAGATTCCAGCCCAGCTACTGGATGTGTGCCCATAATATGGAAAGTGCACATTTGGTGCTGTGGCACGAAGCATTTATCTGTCCTGTCACTTAACTCATTTAAAATACTATTAGACTCTGTGAACTGTTTGAGGGTAGTGGCATTACAGTCAGTGGCAGTATGATCAGGTATATCTGACATCTGTACTTCTTTAGAAGGCTTTCAGAGTGTTTAGTATCTTGAGTTTCTCTGTAAAAATCTAGGTGATGTTTCAGCAAGATGTTTGCTGGTTTCTCTTCCCTCCATCTGCAAAATGACTGGAAGCAAAAATGAAAGACATAGAAAAGCAATTTATAGTAGTCTTGCAAATCTCCACTTAAGTCATTTTGGTCTCAATTGGATGTTTGACTGCTGGACCATCACTACTATTTGATAAAAGTTTCATTTTTAATTTTTTGTTGGTTTTGTTTTTTAAATCATACGCTTCTTATTCACACTTTCTCATGTTTTGTAACTATCATGAAATATTTATTGGGAATTTATTCTAACAAAATATTGAAAATAGGTGAAGGAAATGTACAGCATAACCTGGTGGGCTTTTTTTAGTATTTTTTTGAAAGAGAATCTTTAGCAAGACAAAGGAAGAATGAGGAGGGGAAAAAACATAATAGGTAATTTTAGATGAGAGAGTATTTGCACTTTTTTTTTTTTTTTCCCTTTGGAAACACTCTTGTTCTCACGGCTTTTGGTATAAATTATCCTGTGGATGCCCACCTTTCTTTTCCTCCTGCTTTTTCTCTAGAATGGTGAGCTTTCTGAACTGTACAAAATTAAGAGAGAGTTAATATGGAAGTCCAAGGTCATTAGTATTCTTTGGACTGTAAGTAGGAGAAAACACCATCTCAGATATGCAGTTGAGCAATGATTTGTGTGAGAGCTTCTACGGTGGTAAACTAATTAAAGAGCTGCTGGATAATGGAGGTGTCTCCTCCCAGGGAGCACATGAGGAAAGTGCATTACATCTGCTTACGTTACATCAGTGTTACCGGTAACAGAGGGTATAAAACAACTTCATTCAGTTAAAAAAACCAAAACTAAACAAAAACCCAGCAGCAATTCTCCCTCAAAAAACCCACCACCATCAAATCACCCCCTCCTACAGTGTATTATCCGTGACTTTCCCGCGCACTTTACTCTGTTTTGTTAAATACATCTCTCTCTTTTTTGGTTTTTTTTTTTTTTTTTTGCTTGTTTGTTTTTGCTTTGCTTTTGTTTTGTATCCTTCCAGTGGCTGAGCCTGCTGCCTCTGTGAGGCTTTCAGCATTGGAAGTGATGGATAGGTACAGGAATTCACAATTCTTGATACATTGGGGATTTTATTGGATTTTTGGGGGGGCGAGGGTGGGAGGGGGGTTTGTTCTTGCTTGCTTGTTTCTTGTTTGCCTTGTTTTTAAACTGGGTATTTGTTACGGGTGGATTACTGTGGTAGGTACCAGAAGTAAAAAATTGAGGAAAACAGTTCAGAAAAATGGCTAAGCAAGGATGTTCAATTGTTAGTAGAAATTTAGAAATATTCTTTTTAAGTTATTTTTGGGTATGTATCTATTCTTCATGTTAAAAGGTGGTAGTGACTGACTGACTGGAATAATTGACCATAATGACCATTCAAAGTAGTGTGCAAGTCTAGACACTTAGGCTGAATTTTCTTCTTTTCACATTTTAGCACTTTTTGTCCTCTTAATTTAATGGAAAGTCAGAGCTCTTGTGATAATTTCAGAAAAGAATCCCCATATATAATTTACTGTGAATGTTTCCATTTCACCACCCTTGTTTAAGAAAGCTGACAATTGTGTTTGGGGATCTTTGTGTCAGGTTTCACATTAGTTTGCTTAAGTTTTTAAGCTTGAGATTTGTTCCTAGTGTCTTTAAAAAAACATCGCTTAATTTTAAATACTGCTTATTTCCTGCTTAATGAATTGACATTTAGTTGTTATTCATGTATGAAATAAGAAACTTTCATATTTTCTTCGGCTGCTGTATTAGGATTATTTATATGGGGGTTTTAATTCTGTTTTCAGTTAACAATATTGATACCATGCAACCCTTGCTTACATATTTAGATCTGTTTAAAATACTTTTGTATTATATGCTCTTGTCAAGTAATGCCAGTGTTTCATTCTTTCTCCTACTTTATTAATATAGTGAGGATTTCAGTCTTTGTGGGTTTTTGGTTTTTTTTTAACTTTTGAGGCAAGTTGACTTCATGATCAGTCCCTGTGACTTAAAAGAACAATATAGGAAATTACATAATCGCAACCAATAAAGAATTGCTACTGGAAGTCTGACAATTGAAATGTTACAGAGGTTTATGATTATTTTCACTGCTATTTTTTAGGGATTGTTTTATGAAGGGAAGACCATTTCATCTATTTAGACTGCTTCTTCAGTATCATGAGCCTGAACTCTGCTCCTTTCTTGATACTAAGAAGATGACTCCAGACTCGTATGCACTCAACTGGGTAATAAAGTGAAAGTAGGGAAATGTAATGAATAAAAATTTCTGTTAAAATTTAAGTATACGTTACCAGTTTGTGCAAGAGTAATACAGGAGATTAGAACTACATATATTGAAATAATTTGTATGTTTTAATGTAGTGTGGGCTTTTTTGTCTTTGGTCATTTAACATAAGGTATGAGGTCATGTTAAAGCTGTATTTTTATGGTTCTGGATGTTAATTGAGCCACTGATGTTAGTAACTACTTTGAATAAGTAAGAATGAGAGCAAATGCCGCATTCAAAAAGTAAGCAGCTGTGATGTTAGTTTTTTATAGTGGGCAGCTGTATGGTTTTAGATATGGATAAACATGAGCCTAACAGGTCTTTTAAAGCTAAATTACAAATAGTTTTAAAAACCTCCATGCTAATAGATATATTTGAGTGTCTTATATGGTGCTGTGCCTTTTAGGATATAGGCACATATATTTTGCAGCTCTTCATTTCCTCCTCACTGCCTCAAGTTGGGGTAGTTACAAAATTGCTTGCCTCAATATTTATTTTATTTTTTTTTTTTTTTTTTTAGTTAAAGTTCGGATAGCAGCTACAACATAAAGCAGCAAAAGTTTCATGTTTTAATGCTCCTTAGTATATGCAATACAAAATCATGATACAATGCTTGCAGAGGCAAAGTCTGTAAATAAATAAAGACTTTGGCTCATGAACTTTTCTAGTCATTTCTTTCATACCTATTGGCTTTGTAAAATTTTTTGTAACTCCATGTACTTTCAGTTTAAGAAATAAGACTGAAATAAATTAATAAACTGCAAGGTCCTTATTTGTGGGGGTTTTTTATTACTGATTTTGAGGGTTTTTAAGATCATTTTTTTAGGCTGCTACCAATTTTAATATAAAAATGTCTCCAGGAAGAATTTTCATATTCTCAAAATCTGCCTTTTGCCAATCATCAGCCTTTAAAAGAGGATACATATATACCTGGTTTAGTATTTGTGACAAGGTGGATATAGTTTTGCCTTAAGCCTTCACATCTAAAGACAACGGCTTCAGTTAATCAGTTCAGTTTACTACTGAATCTCCCCTTTATATTTATATACATATATACACACACACACAATTTTCCTTAGCGAACATGAACTTCTTTGAAGTTCTTTATTAAAAGTTCAATGATTCAGTAGGAAAAAGAATCTTCCCTTTGAAAGGCAAATGAGCTAGTGCAGCTGCCAGACCACAATGTCAGGCTTTCTGGTGTGCAATCTTAAAAAAAAAAAAAAATCTTAAGCCTTGTTTTATCTGCCAGAAAATGTAATCTATATAGAGGTATTTCTAATGTGTAGCAAAACATAAGAAACATTCAGAGACTTGTCATTGCCTCATTGTTCAGGGACATTTTGTCTTCAGTTGTGTTTCACTCAGATTTGGGTAGATCTTACTTTTTGTTGTAGAAGTATACTCGGAAGTGGTGAAATATTCCATGATAGTGTTTAAAAACACATACCGAGCTTTTGAAAGCTATAGCTCTTCTGATACAGAATTAGTATGCATCACCACATTCAGTAAGACCTCTGAAGCCAGCTAGTATGCATTTGAGTTGGGTATGATTGATGTTATCTGGCATATATGAAAAGAAGTTCTTACCTTTTTTTATCCACTTTGAACTCTGCGTATCAGAGAAGATGTGATTTTAATTGGGAACATGGGAACAGGCAAACAATTTGTTAAATGGTAAGGAAAATTATCTGTTGCTTGCAAATGTTTAATTACTCAGCCATAAAGCATCATAATGTAATGTTGAGCAAGTGACATTGTCAAACTAATGTGCCACCATGTCCAATTAGTTTGATTATACTGTGAAAAATAAAGAATGTTGTTTACAAGATCATTTCTAAGTCCTATTTGCTAAGCTAGTTGAATAAATGCAATTTTTTATTATTGTCTCGTTGGAATAGTTGGTATTTAGCAGTGGCTACGAGCTGAACTGTACTCCAGCCTAATTGTGTTATCTCTGGTTGAATTTGCAAGGCTGACAGTATATATCTGAGTTTGCGTTCACACTGGGCGTATTCATTGACAGATAATCTGTAGTATTACTGCAGTGTTTCCATCAAAATTGGTTTTGGGGGTAGGACCATCTTTCAGTATGTTGTGCAAATGTATGGTTTAGCATAATGTTGTTGGCTTTATTTTCTTTTAGATATCTTCTATCTCTGTTTAAAATGTTACCCCAGTAAGATTGTTCCTGGTTATTGCTTTTTCTCACACTATTTTCCAAATTTTTAGCTGGGAAGCCTCTTCTCATATTACTGTTCAGCAGAAGTCACTCAGGCAATATGGGATGGATATCTACAACAAGCAGATCCATTCTTTATTTATTTCTTAATGTTAATTATCCTTGTCAATGCAAAGTAAGTGTATAGTTAATTCTTTGGAACATTCCTTGCTGACACATTTTAATCCACTTTTGTTTCATTTTGGTTTTACTGACTTAATCTATGCCTGTGATTTCACTGTTTTCAGAGACGTTATCATAGCACAGGAATCAGATAAAGAAGAAATGATAAGTAAGTACTCTTAATGTAATAGCTTCTCTTATTCAGCTGCTCGTGACATATTTACCACGTAGTACGATCCCCATTATTATTTTTAACTACTAAATAACTGAATTATTTATTTCCCTGTGATTTCTCTCATTAACGAATCCCCTCACCTTCTAATTCCTGTCTTACTATTTCTTTGCTGCATCATATTTACCCTGTCTTTAATATTCCTTTCTTGTGTTTCATTTTAGTACTTCCACACCTAGTTTTATTCTTCAGTTTGGAGCACTTGAATCTGACTGTTTAAGTCCAGAGCAGCAGTTTTCAAATCTTTTTTTTAAATCTACTGCACTTGGTGCATTTTCCAGATTATCTTTGTATGCACTTGATTTGAGCCCAATTCATTGTTCTTGTCTTACCCTCTTCAGGTTTTTTATAGAAATTACACTAAATTTCTTGTGAGCTTATTCCACCTGCCTTTGGGTTTGTTGGTTGGTTTGGTTTTTACATGGCATAATACAATATAATTAATAATCTGTAGTAGTTAAAAACAAGCATGCTTGGAATTTTGCATCTTTGCCATGTACTGCAGAACTATACCCTTACCATCCTGGGTCCATATAACAGTACTACTGATTAATGCTGTGCTTTAGGGGATTCGCTTGGTCAGTCCTCTTTAGGAAAAGCAGCTGACTTCGTATTACAACTGAAAACTAAA
Organism: Psittacus erithacus; assembly: GCA_009867235.2. Taxonomy (NCBI): domain Eukaryota; kingdom Metazoa; phylum Chordata; class Aves; order Psittaciformes; family Psittacidae; genus Psittacus; species Psittacus erithacus. The sequence continues at coordinate 1,814 of WYDI02020982.1, read as the reverse complement.
ACTGTACAGATGTAAGAGCATAGTAAAAAATAATTTGCATAGAAGGTTTGAACTTCTAGCAAATATAGGTTTCCTATGCATAAGGAGTATTTCCTCTATCTTCTCTTTCTACCTGGAGAGTGAATCGACTTTCATGTTTAATCAATAAACTCAATTGTGTTATGCCTCATTAAAAATTACGTTATTTTATGATGTGAAAATATGTATGGTGCTTCTTTTCTATATATAAAATAATGTGCACTTATGTTGTTTGTATATCTCAGAGTTCTTAGAAACTTCACCAGCCAATCTTGATTTAGAAGATATAGAAGATCTCTTCTCTTTGGCACAATATTACTGTAGCAAAACTCCAGCTTCTTTCAGGAAGGTAAGAAGAAAGTAGTTTTGAAATTCTTTTCTTTTTGGAGTCTGTTTAAGTTTCTGCTGACAGTAACTTTGAATATTTCATTGTGATGTTATTTTAATTTTTTTTTTCTTTTTCGTGTTACTCTGGTGATATTTAATGTTAGGATCTTTGAAAGATAAGATCTGGTCAAGTGAAACATGTTAGAGGGAAGCTTCCCTGCAATTTTCTGACTTTATGACTGATGACCTTGTTTTGCAAATCAGGTTCTTGTAAGAACTGATGAAGCGAAAATGCCATACTGACACAACTGCGCTGTAGTAGACTGCACAGCAGTCCTAGCTGTACTTGGAACAGCAGGCACTTTCTAGAGATAAAGCAGCAATCACCTGTGCTGTTCTTGCAGTTCTTCCTTGCTCAAGATATCTGACTTCAGTGAATTCATTAAATGAAAGTAATTGATAGTTATTGCCATTTTATGTACTTTCTCTGATATGTATAGACAGTTATATGAGATCTTTTGGGGGAGGAAAAAAACAAACCAACCAAAGAAACCCAAAAACCAGAGGTATTTCGTCATGTTGGGATTGTCACCACCATGCTTGTGAAAAGTGTGTTTGTGATGGAAGGTCAGCCCTTGACATGATTTAAAGAAAAAAAATTTAAAAAAACAGTTGATTAAATTTTTTATGATTTTGTGAAGTAGATACATGTGTACCTGGTTTAGTATTTGTGACATGGTGGATATAGTTTTGCTTTAAGCCTTCACATATAAAGACAATGGCTTCAGTTAACTTTGTTTTTTCCTTGCCTTATTAGGACAACCACAGTCTTTTTGGCAGCAGCTTGCTGGGCCTCAAAGATGATGACACAGACTTGAGCCAGGCTCTCTGTCTAGCAGTATCTGTGTCAGAAATTCTTCAAGCAAATCAGCAACAAGGAGTTAGTATATTGAATTACTATTACTCTTTCCTCTCCCCCCCCTTCTTATTTGTGTATCAAAAAATATATTTTAAGTGCTAATATCATTCATGAATATTTGCTATTTTAGGAAAAAGTATTCTTGTCTTGAAGCTGTCTCCCTTGTAAATGATCTGCTTACTGCAGTGCATTTATACTGTAGTAACTAGAGCTACAGCACGAGTAGCCTCATACAGCTGATTTGAATCTGAGGAGTGGGAGCTTGAAGTAATATCTCACTAATTTGATTTCCTTTCCTAGTATAGTTATTGTAGAGGAAAATTTAAAACCCATTATTCATAAAATCATAGAATAGTTAGGGTTGGAAAGGACCTTAAGATCATCCAGTTCCAAACCCCTTGCCATGTGCAGGGACACCTCCCCCTAAACCATGTCACTCAAGGCTCTGTCCAGCCTGGCCTTGAACACTGCCCGGGATGGAACATTCACAACTTCCCTGGGCAACCCATTCCAGTGCCTCACCACCCTTACAGTAAAGAACTTCTTCCTT